>PVLD010010234.1:0-71915 GCA_004027595.1 Dinomys branickii
CTCCCAGCGTCTGGGACTTTCCCACGTCTCGCCCCGGCAGCCTGGTCCGCCCTACCACATCTCCCCCGGCATCTCAGAGAAATACGCCCAGTTTAAACTTCCCAGCCGAGGTTCCGGCATTCACGCTCACCAAGTCTGTCTCGAGCTGGTTGTGTTTATTAAGGAGGTTCGCTCCCTTGCTGCTCACCCGGTCGCCATCGTTCCCTCTCGGGCTCCCGGCGGGATTTAAGTTTGTATTGTAGATGTACCCCCTTAGTTTGCAATTTATGCAGAAATATTTTTTTTCTGGGGAAACTATATATACTTGATTTTGTATTATTTACTTAACTTTTGGGTAGCAACTGTCAAATCTATGTTTCTTTCTGTGTTCTTCAAACCATAACTGGAAACTATATATACTTGATTTTGTATTACTTACTTAAGTTTTGGGTAGCAACTGCCAAATCTATGTTTCTTTCTGTGTTCTTCAAACCATAACTGGACACTGGACATTGCTATACAGTTCTTCCAAAGTGGTCTCTTTCCTGCACATTCCAGGTTCAGTTCCCATCACTTGGACCTGCCCTACCTGTTACATGTTAATGCTTCACCGTCTCCCCACAGACACCCAGGAAAAAACCCGGCTTCCTGACACAGTTCTCACTGACAGACTGTATACTCATCTCTTAGTATTGTGTTCTTCTCTTAATTTTTTTGCAGATATACCTCCTCTGAAACTGAGACTTGGAAAAATAAATGATTTGTCAAATCACACAGTAACAAATGGCAGAGTGTCAGTTTGAACCCAGGCAGTGTTACTATAGAGCCTTTATCAGTGATGGTAAACTTTTAGCACTTTCAGTGATAAACCACCAGCTGTGTTGTATTTTTGCCATCACTCATCTGTATTCTTCATCAACACAAAATAGTAAGTTGTTCATCTGTAAAGAGAAAATTTAAAAGGCATATATGTGAGACGTGGAAGTAGTCAACTTGAATTATGTAGAATTGCTTATAGCAGCTTTCTTCTCAAGCTGATTTTTATTTTATTTATTTATTTTTTGGCACCAGGAATTGAACTCAGGACCTTGCACTTGCTAGGCAGTTGCTCGTGGCACTGAGCTATATCCCCAGCCCTTAAGCTGATTTTTTAAAAAGCTATTTTCAGTTAGAGTGTCATCTCAATGTAAAATGGTGCTTGTTATATGTGCAGAGGGTCTTCCTAAGACACATTTTCTCTTACAGACTTTTAGCGCTTTCTGTAGGTATGTTTGCTTCATTGTATAGTTTGTTAAATCACAGAGAAACTCAGTACCAATTATGAATGTTCAGTGTTCACACTGAAAGACATTTTATGATTTACAAATATGGCCATGTCAGGGAGTTGGTGTCTCTGAAAGTAAACACAGCTGACCTCTGCTGACAGATGGAGCCTGTGGCCTGCTCTCTGAGTCCCATTTCTGGATATGGTTCTGGAGGTCCCTTGCTTCTGCTGGCAGCCTTTGCTTGGTGTCCTCTGCAGAAAGCCTGGTCCTACTAGCTCCAGAAATGAGCTTGCCTTCCCCTTCTGTGTGTGCTCCTTAGAGGAGTTGTTGCTATTGTTAATTATTCTTGATTCAGTGGAAAGTCACTGACAACTATATTGTGACAGTGAGGCAGTATCTGCATGTGGTTTCCTTTTCTGCTTGCTTTAGAGAGCAGCTTTTAACTTGGAAAGACAAGTTGCAGTCATCCACAAGAGGGCAAATCTGTTCCTTGGGACACTGATGATATGGGTTCAAATACAACCAAAGTCCCTTGGGAGACATTCCACCAAAAAGTACAATGATAGCAAAGAAGATGGATTTTGCATTCAGATTTTCCTAGGTCTGAGCTCTACTTCATTTTCTGAGCCTACTTTTAATCTTTAAATTAGGGTCATACTTGCCTTGTAGGATCATTATGAAGATTAAGTGAAATAATGGCAGTGAAACCCTTAGTTGACTATCTGGCACATAATAAGTACTCAGTAAATGGTAGTTATTACTGTTATTATTATAATTCTTTTGTTATTCTATTAGTTCATATATAGTTCTTTAGCTAGCACAGACTGCATCCTCCCTCCTCAGCTCTCAAAGTGGAAGGAACTAAATTAACATTCCTTCTTGCCTGAGTTTTAATGAATTAATCAATCTGTTAAACTCCTTTTGAATATATTCTGTACCAAAAGCTGCACCAATTAATGTACATTTAAGGATAGACTGTGAATTTCACTCTGTTTTATTCCTGCTTCAGCCTGACCTGTGTTACTGTGTAGGGGACTAGCAGAGTTTAGAGCAGAGAAGCCTTCTGGGGCCAGTTAGGGAGATCTTTTTATGTATTTTGCTAAGGAATTTGGGTTTCAAACTATCTAAGTTGGGACTCAGATGCACTTAGTTAGGGAATGACATGATCAGATTTAAAAGGTCTTTTTGACTTTGGAAGATGGCTGAGTTCTGAAGGTAACAGGTCTAACTACAGTAGAGTCCACTGAAGCCTGTTGCTCTAGTTCTGTGGTTCTCAATGGGAGTCAGTTTTGCCTCTCATGGGACACAAAATGTGGAGACATTTACTGTAAGGAGGGTGTCTGCTTGCCATCCTATACCAGAACTAGGGGTGCTGCTAAATATTTATATGTACTATGCTGTATATCCTAAAGCCCACAGCAAAAATACCTGGCTCCAAAGGTCAATGGAGACAAGTTGAAACATCCTGCTGTTCTCAATGGAGACATCAGGAGGATGTGAGCTGGTTACTGTAGAGCTAGTGGCCATTCTTCAGAAAGGGAAGGAGTCAGAGAAAATTCAGAAGACAGAGTCAGCAACCTGTGTGCCTACTTTGACCGTGACTTTGTAGGAAGAGAGAAAATGACAAGGTGGCAAGACAAGAAGATCATGCTGAGCAAAGTTGATAAGTAAAGAAAACCATGCTTTAAAGAGTAACTTAAAGCTCTAAGTTACCAGCACCATTAACTTCTGCTGACCAAACAGAGAACAAAAAGCACCTTCTCATTCTCATTCTTTCTTTACCTTGAAGAAAAGGTTGATGTTTGTAATTTTATTGGGATCTAGATCACAGAATATATGTGGGGAAAATATAGAACGGCTTTCATTTGGAGCTTTAACTGAAGTCTTTTGCTTCCAGATTTTGAGATAAGGTCATAATCTCAAAGTAATTGTTTCTGCTTACCCAGGGAGAGTTCCTGATGTTTTTCTCCCTCTAGAAATGAGAAGACATTCTTTAATTTGATTTTTAGTGTCTATCACTTAACAAAAGTCCACTGGAAAGTGGGAAATTGTGTCTGACTCTGTTAAAATATATGTGAAGTTTTCTTCTCTTGTGACTATTTTGACATTTACATATTCTTACAGGTAAAAGGAAAGTGAAACTTGGTATTGACAACTATTATCTGTCAGTCTAGGTGCTAGAATTAATTTGCTCATTCTGTTGTTACAGAAGCTTTAGTTTTGAGAGGCCCAGGAAGAACATTGGGTAAAAGCTGATTATTAGGGCATGGCATGCTGCTGCATCCCAGAAAAGCCAACTTTATGTTCTAAATTTGCAACCCAATACTGTTTTTCCAGGTTTCCTTTATCTGGAAACGCGTGTTCCTTCATGGTGTACAGATCAGCAGGATTCTGAGGGGAGGAGGAAGCACACTCTGCCTCCATCTCTACATACTGCTAGCTGCCTTTGTCTGCCCTCCCTATGAGAAGGCAGGACTGTGGGAGAGGGCTGCGCTGGTATTTGTCCGGTCTCCAGAGGGGCGCCTGTGTCCCTTCTGATGTCAGCACCTCAGCCAGCCCTCCTGGCCAGAGACAGGTGGCACACTCACATGGGGCGATTTGAGAAGAGTGGACAAATGCAGGTAACCACAAGACCCTGATGTCCTAAAAGTGGCCCTGGTAATAGCTCTAGGTCTAATGTGCAAGGAGGGGGGTGTTACCAGGTCCTGGAGAGATCAGTGTGTGCAGGGCCTCATCATGTAACCTTTGCTAGGGAGCCCCTGCCAGCCCACTCTGCCCTCTTTACGTTTTGGTTCCCTTTGGATGCCCCCTGGGTGAACCAAACAGAGGTCAGAGGCCAGAGAGCCTTTTGATATCTCTATACCTATTAACTCTCTGGCTCTGAAGGCTGGAGAGTTTCAGTGTGGAAAGTTTCTGTGACATTTGGCCATGCTTCCTGTTGGGTTGGTTCTTGTGGCCAAACACTTGTGAAGGGGTGAGGTGGTGGGTTGTGCTCTGGAGTCCGGGAGTCTGGGACAGGATCCCATCTGCTGTACTTGCTAACTAAGTGCTGTCAGCTCCAAGTTTGGCAAGAACCCATTTCCTTGCTGTGTGATATATTCATGAGGGGTTTGGAGAGAATCACCAAAGAAACTGCATGCTATTGTCAGGCTTGGGAAAAAGAATTAAAACACCAGTTGTGTTCCTCAGTAAAGCTGCTTTTCACATGTAACTAAATGCCTGATTTTTTTTTTTTTTTTTTTTTTTTGCGGTACTGGGGATCGAACTCAGGACCCTGCGCTTGCTAGGCAAGCGCTTATTCCACTGAGCTATATCCCCAGCCCCAATGCCTGATTTTTTTAATGATCACATCACAAATGGGAAGGCAGACATATTTGTCAGTCTGCCCACAGTCAAGCTCACCTATTCTGTTGTCTGAGTAAAAAGCAATATTGATTTAAATGGGGTATGCAGAGTGTGGCTTGCACATCCTCTTCATTGGGAGAATCACCCTGGACCCCAGGCAGCAGGTGCTGAGTATTGATCTGAGAACATTGGTGACCCTTGAGAGTTGTGAGAATGGAGAGGTATGGAGACACTCACTGTGGTCTTGGAGGAACTGACTTCTAACTGGGAAAGGCAGTTCATTCTCCATGTATGATTTCTGAAGGTTTCCAAGAGAAGAAACTAGTCCCTTGATGAAAACTAGGGATTTATGGAATTCACTTAGCATAATATGGAGGTTTGCCTAGGAGTGTCTGCTGCCAGTGAAGACAAGTTTTCCATGTGAGCCTAGAAAATCACAAATGCAGATAATGTCTCATTGAATTTTTTTCAACATGGTAGTTATATTTATTACAGAGTATATTTTCAAAACTAGCTTTGCAAATTACCAGGAATTTTACAATAAATACTGCTATCAACAAGTTGGTTTTCCTATTTGTAAGCATATTAGTTGAGAATCCTTCATTGTTTAATTTGAAATGAGAGATTGCCCAGTGACTTCTGAACACCTTTATGCTGCGGATGTATTAAATAAGCAGGTATCTTGGCCTGTTCACTGGTTAGATCCTTTCCAATCCCTAACATGATGAAATTC
Source organism: Dinomys branickii (assembly GCA_004027595.1). Taxonomy (NCBI): domain Eukaryota; kingdom Metazoa; phylum Chordata; class Mammalia; order Rodentia; family Dinomyidae; genus Dinomys; species Dinomys branickii. Next base: position 5,323 of record PVLD010010234.1, read on the forward strand.
AGAAGTTCAAATATCGGAAACATCTTTAGGCCTTTCACAAACCATAGATGCCCCTCACCTCTGAGATGGAAATGAACTTATATTTCCCACATACAGCTTTTTTTCCTTACAGACATCCTGACTCCAAATGCTGTAAATACCAGAAAACGTCTCCTGACTGGATTTAGGTGGTTGGACCTATGTCCTGTGGGAATCAAGACTGTTTCTGAGGCCAGAGAGGCAGAAGATATAACATTCAAAGACACTGACCTCTGCTAAGGCTGTCTCAGTGGCATCAGTGTTTCCAGGGGGTATGGCATACACTCATGCAGCTGCTATGGAAAAAAGGCCCTGCTGCCCCACCAGGGACAGAGCAAGAACAGAGGTGGTGGCTTGCCAGATTAGCGTTATCGGACATGTCTTGGGAGGTGTGATGAGAAGAGTGGATCCAGTGTCTTTGAACAGAAGGACTGATTGGGTCCAGGGCATTCGGTGGCCACTGGATTTGTCAAAGTATTTCTCAAGCTTGTACAGTTTAGGGCTTCCCCAAAAGTATTTCTATTCACTAGTATCTAGTAAGAGAAATGCATGGTGTATGGTTCTTTTACACTGAAATAATAAAAATATTGTGTTCCTGAGATCTCTGAATTCCAGAAAGCTTCTTTTGAATTTTGTTAATTGTTTCTTTTTGCTCATTGATAACTCTTACAGAAATGAGTGATCCTAGTCATTACAGAGAAGCTGAAGTTCACCCCAAATTTCTGGCCACCAGGAGGCTTTGGGCATAAGTGTTTTCCAGGATATTTATGCAAAGTGCTGTTCTGGGGAGGTGTTTCTGATTTGCTTTACACTTACCTGAATGAAAGAGTTGTTTTTAAGAAATCCTGGCATGTCCAGCAATGACTATATGAAACTTCCTGAATTTTTCCCTAGGACAAGGAAATGTTTCTGACAAACATTACACTAGTAGAAAAAGTCAGTTTCTTTGAACAACAACCAAAAATGCAAAGGGGAAAATAAAGAGGTGGAGGGGCATCTAATGAAAAGAGCCTTGGGAGATATACAAAGTACTTGTAGTTTATGGGGCTATTTGAACCTCATTCAAATAGTAACTGTTAAGAAAAGTAAAACTCAGAGAGGTATATAAGCCCACAGTGGATAGTTGGTGATATTGGGAGTTATTGCTTTTAATTATAATATTGGTATTGCAATTGCTTTTTATAGATAGCTCATTTCATAGATATATGCTGAAATAGGTATAGAAAAATCATAGAAAGTCTAAACTTTGCTTAAAATTCAGGCGTGGTGTAAATGAATCTCTCTCTGTCCCCCGCCCTCCTCCTGGCTTCTTCCTCCTCCTCCTCCATTTTCTTCTCTTCCTCTCCTTCTTTTCCCTCCCTTCCTCTTCCTGTCCTCTCGCTCTTGTTCTTCCCTCCTCTTCTTCCTGTGCTTCATTAGGGCTGATGAGAAAAGAATATGCATGGTTTATATCAAGTTGGCAGATGTAACTGGGATATATTATAGCAGCACAAAGGCCTGTCACTTTCTGGAGACCCAGATGGATTCTGCAGCCTGCCAGGGCATGCCTTGACCTCTAAGTAGCCTTACTGGGCTGAGGACTAAACTTGACTTCCCCACCACCCCCAGTCAGCCACTGCAATCTGTTTTTTAAAATTATTGTCATGATTAGAAAGTGAAGGATCGGGGTTGAAGTTAAGGACACTTCCTAACTTGTTATCATCTGGATGTTTATGGGAGATGTTAGGATCTCTCTCCTACTTTGTTACTGTCTATAATTTGGAATGAGTTCTGGGCTTTGAGCATTTGCTGTGACGTTGATCTGATGTAATCATTCCCTAAGTAGAAAGATTTTAGATCACTGGATCCCAAAGTAGCATCAGACAATGAGCTATGATGGCAAGAGTCACTTGCATAAGTGTTTATTTTTTATTTTAAAAGATTTTTAGTAACACTATGGTGCCAGGTATTGTAGTACATGCTTGTGATTCCAGGAAGCTGAAATAGAAGGGTTCAAGTTCAAGCCTAGGTGGGGCAACTTAGTGAGACCCTATCTCAAATAAAAAAAAGCTTTGGGAATGTAGCTCAGTGAGAAGTCTCTGGGTTCATTCCCTAGTACTGCGAACATGCACATGTACACACACACACATAAGATACAAAACAAAAACCCATAAAACTTGGGTAACTTGAGTAACTCCCTGGGAATTCTGATTTAGTATATCATCATAGAAACAAACTGGAAAGTTCTGCAATTTTATTATTTTTCTACAGGATTCTGTCCTGATTGATTAGGTTTGAGATTTGTTAGATTCAAGGAATTTTAATAGCTTATGGTGATTCTAGTTAGTTGGGAGCAATTTGATTATGTTTCCATGTACTTCTGCATTAGTACCATTGATATAGCAAGTGTGTTATTGGTATTCTTGTTTCTAATTGACCTTGTTGAAGAGGCAATAGATGCAGTTATTACATAAGTTTTAGGTGAATAAATGATGAATACAAAAGAGATCAGAGTTCACTTGAAAGGCAACTAACATTGAATGCCTGCCATTACAGTATACTTGTCTCAATTTCTGGATCGTGTAGCAGAAGGTGAAATCTGTGAAAGGATCAGGAAACCTGACTGATGGGATGGGCCACCTTGCCTCCATTCCTGGGTTTAATTGCTTGCTTTCTCTGTCCAATCCTGGGGTAAGGCCCCTCAGAAAGCCTTTGTTACTCAGAACCTCAGGGTGTGATCACTGCAGCATGTTTAACTAGGGAACAATGAGTCTGAAGCACAGAAGCCTCTTCTGTGTGGTTTGCCTGAATCTGAAATTCTTTGCTTTTGTTTTTGCTCCTTATAATGGGCCTGAGAATGTTGAGATTTTTGTATTGATGTGAACATGATCTAATAAGTTGGCTTTCTTTGGCGATGAGAAGATCAAAATGTCAGGTGGAAAGAAATAAATCCATCCGGTGATTCCAAGGACTTGCTATCCCTCACCCGATCATGCAGCAGTCCTCATAGTGTGTGACTGTGGCAATACAGAGGATGAAAAGTTACTCAAAGTTCAGTTTAAACTCCAAGAAGCCCAGAGGGACTGCTTTTCAGAGACTCATCAGCATGAGAATGTCTCAGGAAAATAGCCCTGATCTCACCATTTGTTTGTACCCCAAGGGCATGAGAACAAAGGTTCAGAAGAAAAACATATTTGTGGAAGAGTTTAGGTCAGAGGAAAATGAAAGAACAAGATTGTCTGCTAAGCAAGTGAATCAAGGCACGAGTGAACATCTCTAAGAGCAACGTTTTGTGATTTTACTTGGCTGTTGTCCTGCACTTATGTTCTAATCTTTAGCCATGCTCTCCAGGAGCCTTGTGCTCTTGCTCCATGGGCTCCGGCTTCTTTGCCCTCATTTCAGTCACTCCTGTGGCTAGAGCCTCCCCACACCTACCTTCTGCTTTTCAAGGCCCATTCCTCGGAGCACATCCCCTCCCAAATGCAGAGCTGATAGCTTTCCTCCCTCCGTGGTAAACCCTTCAGTGAGTCCTGATTGCTCCAGGAGCTGATCCAAGTTTCTAAATGTAGTACTGAAGAACCTTCCTAGTCTGTCCCTGTCTTCTGGCTGTATCATCGACTGCTCCTTGCTTCTGGCGGGTCATACCACGTTGACTTGCTAACTATGTCCTGGATGCCCTGCTCTTTCACAGCTCTTTTCCAGTCTGGCTCTCCTTTGATGAACCTGGCCAACTGCTTTACAGCCTTTAAATTCCTGTGTTCTAGAAAGTCTTCCCAGCAGGTTCTTCCTCTGTACTGCACACTGCCTTCCTCACTAGGACATTTAGCCTTCTGTGTGGAGGGTGGCAATGTGTGATTATTTTTAAATCATTCATGGTGCCCACAGTGTAGGACAGTCACCATCAATGGTGAATAACTGAAAGAAGGCTTGAAGGAATAGGCTTAAATAAATAGGCCACAGTAGTCCCAAAACCTGAAAAGACACTAATGGCCAATATGCTGAGATTTGGAGGAATCTTTGATATGTGCTGTACCATGCCAGAAGTCACAGGAAATGGGTGCAGCCAAAGCACTTATACACCACAGCTTTCTGACCCATTTTAGAAGTAGAGTCAACACATATAAAGAATACAAAAGCATGTCAGAAAAATTAATTCTAACTTGTTTGTAGCCTGGCAGTGTCTGATTTTTCTGTGTTTATTGTGCCTTCCCTCTTTTACTGTGGGTTCCTTGAGGCAGAGACTTGGTCCCAACTGTTTCACTCTCACATGTAGAACAGTACATAGTAAATGTTCAATTTCATGTTTATCTGGTGAATCGATAGATGTTAGGCATTTTTCACTTCTGGTTAGGGTCAGAGGCAGATGCCATTTGCAGGCACTGAAGTGTTTAAGCAGGCCTTCACATATAAACTGGTGTGAAACACATAGGCACTGAAGAATGAGTAGGAATGTTCTAGGACATGGCTTTAAAAGAGTCAGAGTCTTAGATAGACTCTTATTGTATTAAGAAGAATGTGAGTTTTAGACCAAAGACATCTTAGCTCAAGTTTGGACTCTCATTTATTATCTGTGTGACCTTAACTGTTCCACGTCTGTTTCCTCTGCCATCAGATGAGATTAATGTCACTTTTCTTAGAGTAATGCAAGGACTAAAAGCAGCATTGTATATAAAGCATTAGCATGATGCCTGCCACATATTTAACTCTCAATAATTGGTGAGTAAAAGCTTATATAGGTATAGTATAGTGTTACTCAAGTAGCCGGAAATGTGGACTGTTAGATAAAGTAGTTAAATTTGATTAAAATGGTATGAATATTATACTGGCACAGAACAATCAGAAATCTACTGGTTCTAGGTTTTTATGGCTATTTCCTTGGACTCTGGAGAATTCTCTCACACTTTTTTAAAAATTGGGGGTGGGGGAATTAATGTGCTCCCTCCCAACCTATGCTCATGGTATAGACGTCTCATCTCCAGTAGTAGTATGCTTTTTCTGTATGTGATGCTGTGTCTTAAACCCAGGGCCTTAAGTATGCTGGGCAAGCACTGTACACCTGGCCTGCACCCCTAGCCCAGCACCTCACTGTTGTAAGGTAGAAGAATTAGGGCTGCCCTTTCAATGGCAAGCTACTTGCGTTTGACCCTGTGTTGTACCCACATGTATCAGTGTGCATGTGAGCATGTGTATGACTAGAGATGCTGGAGTTAGAGTGCTCTTCATGGTCATGGTTTCTGGCCCCACCTTAATCCGTCCACCTTATCTTATGGCATTTCTTCCTCACTCACTATTCAGTAGCCACCTCTGCTCTTGGGTTCCTTAAGAATACTAGGTTTTTCTTTGCCTCAGATTCTTGGAACTTGCCATTATCATTGACTGAAATTCCTTATTTTATTTTATTAGTACATATTTGCCATACATATGATCACATTCATCAGAGGACTTGCACCTATACATGATACATCTTAATTCTTCTTCCCTATTCCTCTCCTTTCCCTTCAACTCTTCTTTCCCTTCCCATTTATGAAAGGTTTGTTTCCATTTTTCCCCTGCCATTCTCATTTTTCCTTTTCCCTTCTTTCCTTCTCCCTTCTCCCTTGTTTCCCTTACCATTTGAACCTGTTTTTCCTACTTCCCAGTAGCAATCCTCCAGGTCCTTATTTACCCTTTGGGTTTCTCACACAAGAGAAGCAATAGGATATTTTAACTTGTTTGTCTGATTTATTTCACTTAACATGATGGTCTTGCAGTTCATACATCTACCAAAAAATGACTCACTTTGTGGCAGAGTAGTACTCCACTGTGCATAAATTCCACGTTTTCTTTATGCATTCATCTATTGGTGGGCATATGCACTGTTTCCAAGATTTAGCTATTATAAACTGTGGTGCTATAAACATGGGTGTGCATATGTCATTGTGGTGTGATCCTTTTAACTCCTTAAGAAAAATACCTAGAAGAGACATTTGGGTCAAATGGAACCTGTAGTATTAGTCTTTTGAGGAATCTCCATACTGATTTCCATAGTGGTTGTACCAATTTACAATCCCCCATAGAGAAGAGTTCCTTTTACCTCCACAGCCTTGCCAGCTATTGTTATTGGTTCATTTCTTGATGATACCCATTCTTTCTGGAATCTCACTGTTTTAATTTGTATTTCTTGAATGATCAGTGATATTGAACATTTTTTCATATATTTACTTGCTATTTGTACTGCCTCATCTGAGAGGTATCTGTTCATTTCAGATGCACATTTTTGGATTAGATCTTTAAATTTGAGGGAGTCTCATTTTTAAAAGTTCTTTACATATTCTAGATGTTAGTCCTTTGTCTGAGGAGAAGCTGGTAAAAATTTTGTCCCATTTTATGGGTTGTCCCTTCATTCTGTTGATGGTTTCTTTCATGATGCAAAAGCTTTTTAATTTGATGTGATCCCAGTTGTTGATTCTTTGTAGTATTTCGTGTGCAACTGGAGTTTTCTTCATAAAGTCTTTGCATACACCTATGTCTTTGAGAACTTTACCTATTCTATCTTCCAGCAGATTTAGTGTTTCTGTTTTTATATTTATATCTTTGACTCATTTTGATTTTACTTTAGTGCATGGTGAGAGATATGGGTCTAGGTTCAGTCTTTGATATGCGAAAAGCCAGTGTTCCCAGCAGCTTTTATTGAAGAGGATATCTATCTTTCAGTAAACTATTTATAGTCTTTTGTTAAAGATGCAGTAGCTAAGAGTGCTTGGAGTTGTTTCTACACCTTCTATTCTGTTCCCTTGATCCTCAGGTCTGTTTCTTTGCCAGTACCATGCTGTTGTTTGTTTTGTTTTGTTTTTTGTTTTTTAAATCAGAGGAGACTTGTAGTATAACTTTAAATTGGGGATAGTGATGCCTCCTGCCTTGCCCTTGCTGCCCAGAATTGCTTTTGCTAGTCTAGATCTCTTCTGGCTCCACGGGAATTTTAGGATTATTTTCTCTAGTTCTGTGCAATATGGTATTGATATTTTGATTGGGATTGCATTAAATTTCTATTATAGTTTTAGAAGTATGGACTTTTCACTATATTGGTTCTGGCTATCAAGATCAGGGCATCTTTTGATTTTGTGGTATCTTCTTTAGTCTCCTTTTTCAGATTACTGTAGTTTTCAGTATAAAGGTCTTTTACTTTCTTTGTTACGCTGATTCCTAAGTATTTCATTTTTCTTGAGGCTATTGTACAAGGTTTTTTTGTCCTTTTTTTCCTCTGATTTCAGAGGAATGACAGGAATTCTATTGATTTTTGAGTGTTGGCTTTGTATCCTGCTATGCTGCCAAATTTGGTTATTAATTCTAGAAGTTGGTGGAGTTCTGGGGATCTTCAATGCAGGGTATCATGCTATAAGCAAATAATGATAATAATTTAACTTCTTCCTTTCCTGTTGATATTCCTCTTACTTCTTTCTCTTGTCTAGTTGCTGTGGCTAATGCTTCTAGATCTGTATTGAACAATAGTGACAGTGGGCATTATTGTCTTGTTCCTTATTTTAGAGTGAAAGCTTTCAGGGTTTTTGACCATGTAGTATGATTTTGGCTGTTGGTTTGTCATAGAGGACTGGCTCTTTTTAGTTTTCAGGAAATCTGCTGGCTTCTTACCTGGTAGTGGTATTAGAACAATGAAATGGAATTTTTGCAGAGTGTTTACATAATACTAAGGAATAAGACTTTTAAAAGTATTTGTCATCCCTATTTTTTTTTAATCCATGAAATTTAACACACTACAATATAAAAGTTTAGGAGCTGTTTCTACTTTTCTTTGTCAGTTCTCTCTGCCCTCAGTATGCTTCCAGCCATATCTCTGAGTAGAGAATGAAGTCTTTCTGCACTTCCCACCTCCAACCTACCTGAGCTTCAACATCTCCACTTAGAGTAGGTCTTCTCCTCAGCTGCTCCCAGTTGCAGTAATTTTCATTTCTCGTCCTAATAATCCAACGGGGATGGCTCTGCTTGGGTCAGATTCCTCCATTTTCCCAGGGGTTGGGGTGGGGAAGAAGGTAGAGGCAGAGGTGTCACTGAACCAATGGCACAGAGGGGACTGGAGGGCTTGCTATCGGGTCCTTAGGATGGGAGGCTGAGGGGACAAAGGCAGAAATTGAACTACAAGGTCTAGAAAGATGAATGAATTTGCTGACCGGTATCTGCAGAGGCAGTGTTGTACTCACAAAAATCTGAGTAATTCAGAACTAAAAAGAGCACACCAGGCTATAGCATTAAAAACTCGTAGTGCATTCATAACTCTAATCCAGCCTGGCTCATCTCAGAAAATCCCTCCTCAGAGAGGCCTTCCATGATCTGCTATTTCTAGGGGATTCCCTACATTCACATACTTATGTCCATGTATTTGCTGCTCTTGGGAAGCATAGCCTTTCATTTTTCATTTGATTCCTCTCAAATATAATCTGAGCTCCAAAGGCCAGGGACCTGCCTGCTTGTTTCCCAGAATGGACAGATGAGGATAGTTGTGGTGATCTCAGATGTCGTGGACCAGGTGAACATTGAAATAAGGACTGTTGTTGCTTACAGTTGTATGAGCCAGATCAGGCAATGCATAGACAAGGTTGAGTTTATTAACATGATTATTATTTTCTTTCAAAACCTTTTTCATTGCCAGGCATGTTGTGGAGTTGAAGGAAGTAAAAATATTACAACAGATAGTACCACCTGGAAAACAGAGTAAGTCTAATTTTTTAATCCCACCCTCTCTTGTCAGTTCTGAAGAAGCAAACAATATTTTAAATTATGCTTTTGGAGGTAGGGCTCGTTTAGTGTTCTGAGTCAGGCATGAAGAGTCTGTGGCCACAGGGACAGCTGGGAAATTAGGTCTATGGAGGGCACCCAGCACAGAGGTGAGGAAAGGGCACCTCCCTGTCTGCCAACAGCAAATGGGTCCTCCTTCCCTCCCCACAGAAGTCCGCTGGAGCCAGTGTGTCCTGGGTCTCTTCCCACCAGACAGAAGCAGATGGCCTCGGGCTGCTGCTGACCTACTGGCAGCACCAACTGCATAGCTGCTGCCTTACCCATGAGCCAATGGGACAGAGGATAGTAGATGAGTTGGTTATCTCATGTTGCCTCTCCAGGTAATGTGACTCAGTTTTCTCTGTCTTAACTTTTAGCTCAAGTCCTTTGGGCTGAGTCAGTTTCTTTTACTCGTGCTTGCGAGAGTCAGACTTGGCCAGGAACAGGTGTGAATATTTACATCTTCAGTCAAAGCATTTTAGAGCGAAGTTTTACCCCACCTTTCATCATCAAGTCATCCTTCACCTGTCACAAGGAGGCCTGTCAGAATGAATTACAAGTGATTTGTAAAGTGCAACAGCTGGAGGAAGAAGACAAAACTGTCAGAGTACTGTTCATTATTTCTTTGAGGCCCCATTGGCAGCTCAGAGAAGGGAAGTGGACATTGCAAAGAACACTGCAGGAGGAGTTAGGCAGCCTAAATTCCGGGACTGGGACCCTTGACCAGTCACTTAACCTCATTAGCCTCTGACTTCTCATCTCCAAGGGATGGTGGGGCTAGACTGGGGACAGCAGATAGTTTAGTTCTTGTGCCAATCCTAATGGGTTGGAAATTGCTGACTGGCTCATAGTGGAGGGAATGACTGGGAAGCCAGGTCAGCTACATGAGAAAGAGTGATCAACTATTGATATCTTGTCTATGTACAGTAGTGATGTCTTTGAGGTATTATCAGACTTGATGATAAGTTTTAGCTCTGTTGTTTATTTTATAATTCCATGTGTCCTGAAGCTGATTCTACAAATCATGTAACATTATGTACTTAAAATAAATATTCTGGACTCCATTAACGATGGTGGTGAACATACACAAACCAGACTTTTATTGAAAATTTACTATTTTTAAGATTATATCATTGGAGCTGGGGATATAGCTCAGTGGAATAAGCGCTTGCCTAGCAAGCGCAGGGTCCTGAGTTAGATCCCCAGTACCACAAAAAAAAAAAAAAAAAAAAAAAAATTATATCATTAAGATTCTTTATGGGTAGGGAAAGACTAAGGCTTATAATGATTAAATGACTTGCCCAAAGTCAATCAGCTAATAAATAATAGAACTAGAATTTGAATCCAGGCCTGTCTGTCTCTAGAACCTAAGTGCTGAAGGGACACCTGTAAGGTGTTGGAGAATACCTTAATACAGATTGTAATTTAAATGCCAGTGTGTATGGCATTGCCATAAGTACCTAGGGATCAAAATGGTGCTCCAGAAAGTCCTTAACTGCTATCTGCCTGACTCTTGAGCTTAAAAAGTACTTTCGAAGTAATATGATCATATACTAAGTGCTAGTGACATATAGGACATACAGAGTATATTACCTGGATTGGTATATTTAAGCTTTCAAAGCTGTGAAAGCTCATCCATTTTTTGGATGAGACAACTGAAATTTAGACACTAAGGCAGTTTGACCCAAGATCACTTGGCTGGGACTTGGTCCAGGCCTGCCCATCTCTAGAGTCATTAGTGGCAGATTTATGTACTAGTGGACCACTTGTGGCATTAAAGATGATTATGAATACGAAAGGTGAGACGAGGATTGCTCTCATTTCTCACTATGTCCACTCTGTCTCCAGAAATTGGAGAAGGCCTTGTTCCTTACTTGTCAGAGGGCAAAAGGAGGAAATGTAGTCACCCTTACTGCATCACACCCCTTTCTCAGGCAGAAGCAGTAGACCTTTTGGGTCTGCAAGTACATAGCAAGCCCTATAAGAGGCAGGCCACAAGGTGACTGATCCTGTGTAGCAGATGATCACTTCTTCACTTTCAGGAAAACTAAAAGTGCAGGTCATGCAGTCAGGAGTAGAGTCCATGGAATGAAGAGACTGTCAAGAAGTGGATGCAGGTCAGTACCCTGGGGTGGACTCTTAGAGACGTGAATTCCCTGGTGGCTATGATAAAATTAATTTCAATAATTGTTTTTTTTTCCTTTTGCTAGCTTGAGAATTTAATGGTTAAAAATAATAAATGTACACCCAGATTAAAAATGTACACGAATATAGAAATATTCAGAGGACAAGTAGAATATTACTACATACTTCAGTAGTTTTTTTCTCTTGATTATTTTGCTTGGGAAAACTTCTGTTTTTCTAACCAACTCAATTAACTTGGTGCTATTGCTTTCCTTCTTTGAAAACTATTAGTTGTGGGAATTTGTTCAAAATAGACATGAAAGTGCAACCCTCAAATTGCAAATATTGGGGAATCTGGAATTTGCATTTTCAGGCTAAAGTGATTTGCTGGCAAAGTTGGCTGTTTTGTGCCCTCCATCCTCAACTTAAATCTAATTTGCTAATTTGCTATGTTCTCTTTCTCCCAGTTTATTTTCAACACCTACGCACGTACAGTACACCCGTGCATACGCAGATGTGCACAAATGTACACACACGTACACACACACACACTTTTGACTTTTGGATAATAGGTATAATAGGCTAAATCTGCTAGGCTGGGGCTCAAGTCTGTCTAGTTTAAGCTGCCTGGGAGATCTAGCGTCATAAGTGAGTGGCAGCAGGTACAGATTGTATTGCAGCCTTGTGAACTCAGCCCAGAGTTGTTCTTTTTTAAAAAATTCTTTTCTTCTAACACCCTTGTCTGAATTGTGTCCAGTAAATTTTATGGCTGCATGATCTTGTTTCAGAGCTGAACGGAGGTTTTCTTTCCAGTTGGCTAAATGGGGCCTCAATCGAAATACTACTTCCTGCCCTTTCATCATTTCTTAAGAAGTAATAAAGAATAAACCCTGAGCCATAAACTGCTGAGTGCAGTATCTTCAGGTTTACATGTGAAGATCTAATTTTCTGGAACCATTTGAGAAAAGTCAAGAATTAATTTGCAAAGAATTACCTATAATTCGGGAGAAAATAATTGCTGGGCTTTTTCTGCCCTGTGATAACTGGAACCACCAGCAAATCTTTCACAGCAGTGTCAGTGTTCACTTGTACCAAACAAAATGTTACTCTTGAGGCCTTCAAAGCTGTATCTGAATGTTCTCTGTGGTACATTCCGGTATAACCTCCCAGAATGCTGGCAGTGCTTTTATTTCGTGTCTTTTTGCTGTGGAATCCTAGGGCATTGAGACATTTGAAGACGTGAGTGACATTTGAAGGTGGTGATGTTTATGGGCACTGGACACAAGCTCAAGATCAGGTCAGATCACAGCTCCCTGGGAACAAGTTGTGGTCCAGGAAGAGGGTCGTTTCTGATATATCCCATTGCTTCAACATTATTTTTTATTTTGAAATTTTGACCAGCTCTCTCTATTCTCCAGTGTATTGAATAGATAGTTGGGTGGGTGGATTTTCTCTTCATCCACATGAAGCATGGAAAAGAGATGGTGGGTTTTTCATTATTGGAGGTGGATTTGAATACATAGTATGATAGACTGGCATATATTTTCACAAATTCAGACGCCATGTTCATGTATGAGTGAGTGAACTCATGTTCACTCATAAGTTGACAAGTCAAATAGCTGTTCTTCACCTCTCCTGGTGCCTTTAATTGTTAATCTGATATTATTTGAGTTTTTGAAATCTTTTAGTAGCATCTCACTGTTTGTAGGAAATGAGTTCTAACTCCCTCAAATGTCATATATGACCACTATAATCTTGTTGCATGCTGTTACTCCACTGTCACTCTCTGCTGCTCTCCTGGCAGAAGGGACGGATTAGTATAAACCCTTTTTTTCTCTGGCAACCCTGTATTCCGCACATGCTATTTCTTCTTCTGGTAATGTCCTTCCCTGTACTAACCTTACCTTTGTCTCCCACACTTCTGCATTATTAGGTTATAGAACTTACAGAGGTTTCAACAAGCCTATGTTATTTCTTTTTCTGCTAGTCTAGTCTTTTTTCTGTGTGTGAGCTAGCAATCAAATTCAGGACCTTGTGCTTGCCAGGTAGGCACTGTACCACTGAACTATATCCCAGCCCTCTGCTAGTATAGAAATAAATGATTTCCATTAGAACACTTGGGGACCCAAGTGGCTTCTGCACTGAATGGCCTTCCTGGTATCTGCCCCCCTTGGATCCCCGAATCAGGGTGTTCAAGTCCTTTATGTACTATATATATATGTGTGTGTGTGTGTGTGTGTGTGTGTGTGTGCAATTATATACAATGAAAATATAAAAATATATATACAATTTGCAACAATTTATAAACATTCACTAGGATTCTTTAAGTCATCTCTAGATTACTTGTAATACCTGATCCAATGTAAATGATGTAGAAATAGTTATTATTTTGTATTATTTAGGGAATAATGCTAAGAAAAATTCTGTATATTCAATATAGACTCTATAATGTTTTCAAATATTTTCAATTAGGGTTAGTTGAATCCATGACTATGAAACCTGTGAAGATGGAGAAGAACTGGCTGTGCCTTGGTTAATGAGATGCCTTTGTCTACATGATCCCACAGACATTCAACCACATCTTCCTTCTAGGAAGAAGATGGAGAATGGATGGAGAAGGCACAGATTGTCTCCCTTTAAAGACTGCAGCATCATAGAAAATATATACTTGGTCTCCATCACTGGTTCCTAACACAGAGCTACTAAATCCCTTGAATTTCCTGATAGATATGCCAGGGTCATCTTTTGTACTAATATTTGGTCTTTTCTCCCAGTTCCTGACATACACGTCCTAATCTCTTGGAAATTCCTGAGTGATAAGAACATCTTTTGGTCTACTGAGACTGTTCTTGGTGGTTTCTGGATAATTTCTGAATGGAGACTGCTCACCAGGAAGTCCAAGCAATGATTAGAAGCTTGGAACTTTTATTTCTAACTCCATATCTTCCAGGGAGGGAAGAAGGCATAGAGACTGAGTTAATAATCAATCGTTCTGCTGGGATGAAGTCTCTCTGAAAATCCCTATAAGGGGAGGTTCAGAGAGCTTCACGGTTGGTCAACCCATTGAAGTGTGGAATGGTGGAGCTCTGGGGAGGCATGGAAGTGCCAAACTGTTTGTATGTGCCTGGCCCTGTGTCATGTATCTTCATATGCTGTTATATATGTCTTTACAGTAAACAAGTAAATATAAGCAAATTCCTGCCTCCCTGGAGAGGGTGTGGGGATCTCTGATTAATACTTCTAGAATCACTGAAGGTTACATCATTTGAAGTAGAGGCACCCTGGTGGTACTGAAGCTTAACCTTGGGATCTTCCCCGTTTCACAAGAAATTGAAAGGCTCAGTGGCTTGCCTGAAGTCACGCAGCAGATAAGTAAAAGACAAAGTCCACATTAAAACCTAGAGGTCATTGCTTCAGAGTGTACCACCAGAATTTTGATCTGCTCTCACTGGTTGACAGTTGTTTCTTTAGTGTTTTCAGTCACACCACTGAGCTTCTTGAGAAAAAGGACTTTGCTAGTTCACCTTTGTATGTTTAATGGTTATCACAAGGCTGTGGAATATGGTCAGTAGTCAGGACATATTTAAGACTTTCAAGTAGGGACTTTTTGTCCCCAACATTCTGCATGATTCTGTGTCATCAGGCTATCCCACTGGGCATTAGAGGATAATGAGCACCATTCCTGGTCTCTACACACTGGATGCCAGTAATGTATCTCTCTAGCCAGTGTTAGTAAAACCGAAAATGTATGACCAGCTGCTCCAGGGGAAGAGAAATTCCCCTGATTGAGAAACACTGATTAGAAAGTTCACATCCAGAAAGGGCATTTTCAGGCTTAGTAAGGCCGAGGAGGATCTGAAGGATGATGATGTATTTTCCAGGCCACCATGTATCTGGAGCATGGAGTGGGCACAAGACAAAGTCTGTCTTTAGTAGTGGCTGGCATAATATCACTGTGTTTCAACCCTTCCTGGGGAGTATCAGAGAGGGCCCTTCTGGGGGTGGCTTTCACTGGGTCATGTAGATCAGCTATCTGGCCTGGTACTACTGGCAAAATCATTGCTTTACCCAAAAATATGCTTTTATACTTTTCTTGTCAAAGCAGGGTCTTCCTTCACTTTGTTTTTTCCACCTGATGTGTCACTGGTGAGACACAGAGCTGAGGAAGAACTCTCTTGGAAACCTGTCTCTCCTTTGCCAGGCTCATTGTTGTGATTTTCCACTGTCTAAACCAATCTGGGCTGTTATATGCTGGTCAATCAATGTCTAGATACCATTTTTACTTTTATTATTCTATAGCCTTAATGCGCTACAAGAGGAAAACTATTTCCCAGATAGTTAATTCTTGCTTATAGCGTCTTCATGGGAGACCAGAGACATGAGAGCAAGATCCAGTATTTATTAAGAGTATTGTTTTGGGCAGTCTCCTTAGCTTCTTTGATCTTTGATTTGTTTATCCTATCTACTTCCATGGTATTATTCTATAAATGGAATAAGGTAATCTGGAGAAAAATAGTAGGCTCCCTAAGTGTGAGATACTTTTGTACCTACTAGGAGAGCTGTGGCACCTTCTTCATGGGCACTGGACTGTAAGTACTGTTAAGGGAGGTTCTGTTTCTCTTTTTATTCCAGTTCCCAGGACCTAGAAGGTACTTAATAATTACATGGTGAATGACTCTATGGAGAAAATTGGAATGCAGATTCCTATAGCAGTTAATCCCCTGTCCCAGTGAGTGCTAGAGAGAGGGAAGGGAGGGTATTGTGTGGCTTAGGTGCCATTTGTATTTGTGCATATGTAAAGGTTCACCTGGTGTTTATTAGGGGTCACAAAGTCATGTGCCTGCAGAAAAAGGATACACTTAACACTATTGTGGATATAAGGCAAGACAGAGTTGGAGAGGGATATGTTGGAACTGGGGAAGTCATACCCTGCTATCTAAGTCTGTTCAGGGTGCTTACCATAGACAAGGGATGCTTATAAACAGCAGATATTTCTTGTTCATAGTTCTGGAGGCTGGGAAATCCAGGATCCAGGTGCTAGGTTTACTGTCTGAGGAAGGTCTACTTCCTGGACTGTAGATGCTTGTTTTCTCTATGTCCTCACATGGTAGGAAGAACAGATGAGCTCTGAGGGTACTTTTTAAGGGTACTACTTTCTCATGACCTAATACCCCCTATAGGACCTCACCTCCAAATTGCATCATAGGATGAGATTTCAGCATAGGAATTTTGGGGTCAGACATTCAGTTTTTATCACCATCCTGAAGACATGAAATCACATTTCAAAATCCGTCTCAGCCAAACAAAATGTGTCTTTGGCCTAACTTAAGTCTCTAGGCAACAAAATTTACAACTCACAGTTGACAAATACTTGGGATAAATACTGAGACAGGTGTTGAGCAAATAAAAAGGGAAAGCTTGTGTCCAGTAGCAGTGATGGACAGGAAATAAGTACTAAGACAATGAGAATGGCTAAGATATCCTGAGGGCTCTGCCAGGTCTGTGTCTTTCACAGATGACAAGTTGCGTTTATCCTCACAGCAGCCCGGTGTTGGGGACATTATGGCCCCTCTTTTGTAGATGAGGACAGTAATATACAAAAAGGTAGAGTGACTCGGTGTTATAATGCCGGTGGTAGGCTAATAATAAAAAGTCACACTTTCTATTGATGGTAAAAGGAAACATAGAAGCCTCTTTTGGGTCCCCTTGCTGCCACATTTGTCCTCTCCTGTGCTTCTTCTACATAGCTGCCTGAAGGATCTGAAATATAACTCCAACTTGGCACTCACCAGTCCTTTCATTGTTCCCACAACAGTGTCCCCATGCCAACGAAGTCCCGAGCCATCTGGACCCCACCTGTTTCATCAGCCTTGCCCACTCACTTATAATCCCATTTAGCTTTATCTACCCAGACAGATAGGCCCTTTGCTACCTGTACATTTCAGCGTCACCCTTTGCCTATGTCTCTCTGTAGGATGGTGAGTTCTTGTCATTCTTCATCCCCTGGCTTGTACGTCATCTCCTAAGAGGCATTCTCTGCCCACCCTGGCCAAGGGTGACCTCTTGGGTTCTCTCTTTCTTGCCACTTGCTGATTTCCTTCCTAGCTTATGTGTTTGCTTGCTCCTGTGAGATGTTGGATACACCCATTAGAACACAGGCTGCATAACTGTAAGGACTTATTCTTGTTCCTTGCTGCATATTCCCTGCTACATTCTGTTGCCTGAGACACTGGCCAGCATAAGAACTGTTAGGTAATCAGTTAAGGCAGAACATGGACAATTTCAGAGTTCAAGAGATTTGCTCGCCCATTGTCATGTAGGTAAGACAGGTGCTGCTGGAATTTGACCTGGGTCCTGGTAGCATACTGCTCAGATCCAATGCTGTCCCCCACTGCACACTCACAGTGGAGTCCCCAGTGCTCAGTATGGGCCATAAACCTTGAGGTCTGCTCCTTGCAGCACCTCCAGCCTCCCTCCTCCCAGTTCTGTGCATACCCTGTCTACTCCTTTCTTGCCACACTGCCTTCGCTACTCTTCACTCATGCCCGTTCTGTCTGATTCCAGCTGAAACCCTCTATCTTCCTTTCTCATGTGGTTATCTCTTCATTATTGCCCTTCAAGTTTCAATTTAAATGCTTCTCCCCCAGCTACCTTTCACTATGTCCCTGAGAAACACTAGATCTCCCACCACCACCATGGCCTTCCATTCCATCACCACACCATCACTGTGTAATTATTTTTGTGATTTACTCTCTAATTTCTGGCTCTTCTGCCCATGGTCCCTACTGCAGTGCAGTGGTATGCTCATCTTATCCATGCGTACATACCTGGACATCTGGGTAGCAGGCTTTCAGTACATATTTGTTAAGAAAGCAAGTAGGAGGCTGGTTGAGTATGGGAAGGAGCTGCTGAGTGAAGAGTTAATCACTGAGTGGAGTCCTTTCTGTAGGAAGTTTCATCCAGGGTGGTGTTCCCAGCAGAGATGGTCAGTTGCTCTTTGTAGACTTCCTCCTTTGTCTGAAAGTATAGGACTACATTTAGCTCTTTGGAAGTGATTGCTGCTGACTGCTGGCTAAGGCCAGCTCTAAGGCATAGTATAGATTTTTTAGAAATGGCTAACCTCTGTGCTGCTGTGTTTCTGACCTGGAAGGATGTTTTCAGTGTCAGTTACCTACAGTGACAATACTAACACCTACTGAGAGTGCCAAGCCCATCCCATTAGCTGCTCTTCCATGAAGCAATCAAGACTCTTACTGGTTTCTTGTCAATGTGTTGCAGTGGATGCAAAGCCAAAGGTTTTGCATGTGTTTGGCACCTCTCAGTTAATTGCCTAAATTATAACTCTTTAATATTAGGTTTTCTGCCTTTAAAAATACCATAATCTGGTAAGATTTATTCCAATAAAGGGTTAAATAATTGAAAATTATTTCCACTCAAGAATAATGATCTTTTTGCTCATATTTAGAGATCTGCATGGTCCACTGTGGATCACTTATATGACTCAAAACAACTTGCACATTTTATTATTTCTTCAACATAGCAAGTTTAGTTCAGATTAAAAGAGGCCATTTTCTGCCTCCAGGCATGATTTAGATATCCGTATTTCTGTGTCTGTTTGTTTTAACCTTTGCCAATTTATGAATTATTCATACCTCATAATCTTTTTCTTACCCCCACTTTTTCTGACCACTTGATGGCTCTAATGGACATGGCCCTTTTATTCTTTGTTACTGCATGAGAATTCTTATCTCTGGAGTGTTACTTATTGACAACACTTCCATCACAGTCATTGATGACACTGTTTTCTCTCCCTTAGTGGACCTAGGGCTGGATTGTGTCTTACCTGTGCACCTGACACCTTGCACAGAATTTACCCTTCATGGTCACTCTGTAGATTTCAGAAGATTTTATTAAATTGAAATTTAAAAGGAAACATATGTTTTTTATTTAAATAAGACCATAAATTAGGTGAAATTGTCTTCATGAATTTGAAATTCTCAGGAACATTATTATTCTTCAATACTATTTTGGGTTGACTTTGAAGAGGTTGGCTTTACAGTAAATAAAGTATAAGATCTCTGTATCAGAAAAACACCATGAAAACACTCGAAATCTCTTGTCTGACCGACCCCGTTTCTTTAAGCCAGATAGTTGTACAGCCACTTGGAAATGATGAGAGTCTCTTTCTTTAAGGTCATCATTGTCTTCTAGCCCTATAAATCAGGCAGCTTTCCCTTAGTTAATCTAAACCCTCTCATACTGAAATTTATGCATATTGTTTCCATAGAAATGAAAAACAGCTGCTCTCAACTGAAATATTTCTCTTCACAAAGATGGTTATTCCATCCTTCTCTTCCCCAGGTGTAATTCTCCCTTCCATCAGACATTTTTCTGTTGTTGCTGTCTTCCTCAACTGTTGAACACCACTGTTGTTTTTTGCAAACAACAGAAAAACAACAGCAAAAAACAACAACCAAAAAACACTTGGGCTGGGCATGATTAATAAGTGACTGTTGGTTTCTGATGTATGTAGAAATAGTCTCATATCATGCGTATCAGTTGACCTGTCAGGTTGGTGGGTAACTGGAATATGTTGACCCTTTGTGATTCATGGTGATACCATTTTAAGCATGCCGTTGATCATTTCTATCTCAGTTTCTCTAGTTGCTTAATTGATAAGACATGATTCATTTTTTCTAAATTGCTTTACAAGGTTCAAAAGAATCAGATATAGTGCACCAGGGCAACAGTGAATTTAGGACACATATTTTTTTGCCCAGGTCTGTTTTATAGATAAGTCTTACAAATGTGCTCAATTAGAAAAACAGATGATAATTTTAATGGCAATAAAAAAGGAATATGGGAGTGCCCTTTTACCTTTTCATATGGCTTTTTACTTAAGAAATTCCACAGGCTAGTTTTTGCTAGTCATTAAAAAAAGATATCAAACAGACAGCTTCTCTTCCTCCCTGAGTTTAGCAAGGATGTTGATTTTCTCTTCAATAGACGCTGATCTCTTTGCCCTGTGTTTTTGTTTGTTTTTAATATGAACTTATTTAAAGAGTCAGCATATGGAAAGACAAGCTCCAGTTCAACATCAAAAGCAGATGCCTATGCAAGGATAAAATGAGCATGTATATACATCATGGAATATTGAAGAACACATCAGCAAAAACTACTGATTTAAAAATTAGTTAAACACCGCAGAATATGCCATTTCTGTTTCTACATGCAGTCTGGTATAGGAGAGACAAAGATGATTTAGCAGCAGGTCGTCATGTGCTCAGTTCTCTGATAGGGAGCATGGAACATGGTGAGGGGACACTAAGTCCAACCTCAGATGAATTCCCAAAGGGAATGTGCCAAGACTAAGATATGCCCAGATGAAGGAAGGCCAAGGCATTTCAGATGTGCATGACCAAGTGCAGGGTGTAACAGTGGGAGGGCTACCTACTTAGGAAACTGCATGTGTCAGCCAAGAGTAGGCAAATATCGGGCTGTAGCATTTATCCTAAATTGCCTGGCAGGTACCCCTTTTTACTGGTATTTTTAAAATCAAAGTTCCTAGAACTTCCAAGCAGTTCTAGCCTTCTGTCTTCTTATAAAGCTGTGTGCATATGCATATTAAACCTTGTATTGCTTTATATATATTCTCATCTACTTCTGAGCTTTTTAAAGGAAGATTTTCTTGTCTCTGGAGACTCTCCCAAATATGTTTTGGAGTTGATGAGTCATTGCTTGAGTGGAAAGAACATTTTGAGAGTTTTGGTGCTAAGTACATGGGGAGGGCATAGCTTGATCCTGACACTAGCTTTCAAGTTCAAAGCATTAACCAAAAATTATATCTCCAATAGTTTTACATTGAATTGAGCAAAGCTGAGCTGGATTATTTTTATGTCTTATTTCACTTTTATCAGATCATAGTCATCAGATGAGACCTGAACGTCCATCTCATTTCTCTGTAATTCCTCAAGTAGTGTCTTAGAGCAAGTTTTCATTTGAACACTTCCCTTTCACTGTTATTTGTTCCTTAGAAATAACTAAGAGGTTATTTTTTGGGGGGAGGAGCACTGGTAATGGAACTCAGGACCTTGTACTTGCCAGGCAGGTGCTTGTGCCACAGAGCTATATGCCTGGCCCTGAGATGATGGTTTTGATGCTGATAGAATAATGAGAACAAAAATAGCTACTTTTTATTGGACATGTGCTATGTGAATTAACAATTAACCTAGCACTTAGTTTTTTGATGAATTTATAAGAGGAGTGCTGTTCTCTTTAACAGAAGAAAAAAATGAGAGCAGGGAGGTATTCTACTGGGAGTGATGGTGTCATTTTCTAAGCCCAAACCCACACTCTGCCCATGTTCAGTATGTTTCATCTAATAACATGTTCAGTATGTTTTCTCATAAAATCAAAGTCTGAAAGAGTCTTTCAGAGGTCAGTTGTTCTATTTCCCATCTGGATCAACCTTGAATGGAGTAGAGTACATCACAACACTGCTTAAAATGTATCCTCCACAACCTCTGTCAACATGGTGAACTCCTCTTTGTATGCCAGACTTGCAGCATAAACTGTGATTGCAGGGAAACTTCCTTAATATTTCCAGGTAGAGTTGCCTCTGTTGTTAAACATTAATTTCTTATATTTCACCTGTGAAGTTTGCCATTCATGCAGAGGGTATGTCCCTAGATGAAGTTTGCATAGTTGCAAAGCTTGGATCCAGATACTAGTTTTGCTAATATTAGATTAGATGTTCTGGGGTACTCTTCTGCCATGAAAGACTGTTTCTTCCGTGAAGTTAAAGAGATGATACATACTGTACATGTCTTAAATCACTAAATGAAGAAATCTCTATGTATTTGACATTAGTAATGTATCTGACTATATCCTGCTTCCAAAAAGCTGATGATGTTTCTGCAATTTTCTGAGACTTAGTCTCTGAAGGACATTGAAAACCATGTTTTAAGGCCATTTTTTGGGGGGTGGGTTTCCATCTTTGTTTTGCTTTTGTCTTTTTTTCCATGCTTTCTTAGGGACAGTTTAACATCTATGAAAATTTCAGATCTGTACAGTACTTGTAGTTCACCAACTCTTTCTTTCAAGGTTTTAACTCCATTGCTTGTTTGGCCACATCTAGAGTTTGTGACTCTCAGATTGATTCATGGTGCAGTGCTAGGATCCAGGGTTCTAGGATTAAGAGTGTGAGTGGTACCCATCCTGAGGGAAGAAAGAGTTTGTCTCTTGCTTGCTTTGCTACCTTCTGCACTCTATAAATTATTTCTCCTCTCCAGTGCCTGTCTGCCATGCCACCCTGCATTGGAGTCAGCCAATGATAGTCTGAAAGGTCTATAAACTGTGAACTAAATAAACCTTTCTTCTTTTAACTTTGGTTGGGTACTTTGATTCAGCAATGAGAAAAGTAACTAAAACAGCTGAACTATAAATACTGTTCTGAACTATGTAGCACAGTATAGTTGCTACTACTAAGAGAGTCTATGAAGATAAGTGTAGCTTACCAAGAAAAGATTTGTTTTATAATTTGTTTATGTGATTGTTTTTACTGAAGAACATTCTGAAGGAGGTTTTTTTGTTGGATGCTCCAGAGGCCAGAAATTAATCATAAAGTGGCCTAATAGCCAACAAAATTGAAATTCTCTGGGTCAGTTGGCAGGCGCTACTTGAATCTGCCCTTTCTTATGCTCTGCCAGGAATTTTACATTATCTCATCAAGACAGAGGAGCTTTGAATGACCATATATTAAGATAACTTTCTTTCTTTTCTTTTCTTTCTTTCTTTTTTTTTTTTTGCTTTCCTCCTCTTCCCAACTAGTTGTTTTAGAATAATTTTGCTGTTTTCTCATGTCTTTCTCTTGTTTATAGTATCAGATGCTGGGCTTCTTGATATATACACTTTAAATATCTTTGCAGAACTTTAGAAATGGCAGGTCTGGGATGCCATTAGAATGAAAGAATTTTGGAAGATAGGGGTTATATAGTTACCACTACTCAACCCTGTCAATATATAGTGTGTTTTCCTATAAAAGAATGGGCCAGAATAAATTGACACTGGAAAAAGTATTTTTATATTCAAGCTTGTAAAACATTTTGGACAAGTCTCTGGATCAGAGTAAATAGGTGGTTATGTCCTCAATCTTTGTACAAGGATTACATTAGGACAAGGCTACAGTTGAGAGGAGCCCTCAGTATCCACAATCAGATACATATACCAGGGCAGACCTTGCAGAAGCCAGCATCAAGGGTGGGGCCCTGAAGGCAGGGTTGGAAGCACTAGAGAGTAGGCAAATGATGAATTTTCAGAATCATAGCTAGAAAACAGAGATGAAGTCTCCAATCCAAGAGGGCAAGAGGAGCCTGAAATCATGGAGTCAGGAGCCTCAGTTCGTTGGAATGGAGAAGGAGTTAGAACAAAGAACAAAACACACCCAAGGACTTGCGTAGATGGTCTCAGGGTTTTATCATCACAAGGCAGACCTGTTGTAAGTTACTTTAGCTTTGGGGTCTGCTGTTGGACACTGGACTAGCCTGCTTGTCAGTGGGACCTATAGTTCTGTCGTTAGTGGAAGAGTCTAAGACAGATCTGTGTACTGCAGATACTCTGTACAATGCTTCATTATACTTATATGGCATAGCACTTTTTAGATACCTGGTGAACCTTTGTGTATTTCTCTCTTTTGCTGGAAGGTCTGAACTCTGTGAGGGAAGAGATAGCATCTGTGTCTGATAATAAGAAGAGCTGGACAGATGCCTTTCAGCAAGAGAGGGAGAAGGAAGGAAATGACTCTTGTGTTCCTTTTCTTCGTATGAAGGGCTCTCAGCCTTGAGGCTGGCACCACAAGGCTCTGAGTCTCATTTCCAGCCCTTTACACATGCAACCCTTCTACCTGCAACCTTCTTTCCTCTCCCCGCGCACACTTGCTTCTGCTCCCTGCTGTTCCCACACAGACACTGGCCAACAGAGCCTTTCTTTAGCCATCTTACTGCCCATTATTTCACTTTCATGAGAACCTCCTCGCAGGAAACCTAAGGCAGTCTCTTCCTTGCTTTGTGCAGCTCTGTACCGTATGATCTTCTCATCTGTATTCATTTATTTATATTGTATGGAAAAGTGGTAAAACAAAATTTCATAACAAAATAATAGAATAGCAATAGTTAATACATGGCATGTTGTTATCTTTGAAGTGTTTGCTCAGGGTATAAGACATGGGAATAAAATTTCTCCAATCTATATTAGCACAAATCTACCTTTTTTGTTTTTTCCTACATGTTTTATTATAAAAATTTAAAAACTGACAAAACAACAATGAAGACAAAATTAAAACACAAAAACAACAAGAATGAAACATGACCTCAAGACAAAATGATAGAAATTTACAGTGGTTGCAGAATTACATACTATTATCTTCATGTTTGATCAATCTTACAAACCTACCTTTTTAATGAACTAAGAGACACAAATAATATAACTGACTTGTGTTTTTTTCCCCTTTCCCTACTGTCCTTTCTCCTTTCACCCAAAGGTTCCTTTTTCATTTTGAACAATTTCTTCCCATTTCACAGTATCTTTTGTATATTTTAGACCTTATTTATTCTTTCAGTTTTTCACAACAGGGAGACAATACACAATGTTTACACATATGAGTCTGATTTATTTCACTTATGAATATGGTCTCAAGTTGCATCCATTTACCTATAAAAATCTCAAGTTTATAATGCTTTATGGCTGAATAGTTCTCCGTTGCATGCAAAAAAACAGACCACATCTTTTTTATCCATTCCTCAGTTGATTGCCATTTGGGTTGTTTCCAGGATTTAGCTGTCACAAATTATGCTGCTATAAACTTGGGTGTGTATATATTGCTGTGGTCTGATGTTTTTAATTCTGGGAAAATAACCAGAAGGGGATAGCTGGGTCAAATGGGACCTCTAATCCTAGTTTTTTTGAGGAACCTGTACACTGATTTTCACAGTGGTTGTGCCAGTGTACACTCCCACCAATAGTGAAGAAATGTTCTTTTCCCCACATCCCCTCCAGCATTTGTCTAAGGGACAATGAACTAAAATTTTTTTACCACTCTGTGGGATGTCTTTTCACTTTATTGGTGATTTCTTTTGCTGTGCTCTTTAGTAGGATGACATCCTAGTTGTTGATTCTTTGAAGTATTTCTAGTGCAGTCTTTATTGCCACTCTTTTTTCTTTATTTAGAAGAGGAGATATGCAAGATAAATATAGAAAAAGCAAATACTACCTCAGAACTGTCATAGTCTTTCATGCAGCCTAATCCGCCTTTGCAGTATTGTAAATATCTTTTCATCAGCTGTCCTGAATAAACATATAGTTAACAAGTATAAACTAATTGACCAAGGCAGGTTTGAACTTCTGCCCTGCTGCTTTCTATGGGCCTGACCTCACATGAGTTACTTGACTTTTCTGAGTTTTAGTGTCTTTAATATCACATGGGGATATGAGAGTTTCCTGGCGAGTTTGCTGTGATATTCAAGAAGCTGCACAATGCCTCAGGTATAACAGGGACTCAGTAAGAAGATGTCATTTCTCTTCTTTCCTTCCCCATTTCTTTTCCTTCTTTCTGTTACCTTACATCTATTTACTATTAGTCTTATTTTTTATGGGATAAGTGCTACTTCATGGATCCAAGGCCTTCAGCAAGATCTTGAAGTATCTTTGGTGCTAACTTTTGGATCTTCTAGGTTTTTTTTTTTTTTTTTGACTCTTAGATCTCTTTCTAGGGGGCCTGGGAAAACTCCGTTGCCTTAACATTTATTCAGTTCTTTCATGCTGCCCATGTTGTCATGCTCACATTTGAACCGTATTATCAGCAAGTCTAACTGTAAAGGCAATTTAATATTACCCCATGTTGCACCACTGTATATAATATTTTGGTCTGTCATGGGCCTGTTAGCAAGTCTTGATAAAGTGCAGAGCCAATAATAACAAGCCCGAAACCTGACAGCTCTTTAACTGAGGCAACTCCAATTGATGCAGTGGTATTTCTTCAGAAATAAGGCCGCTTGGGTTTCTTTGTTAGTGCAAGTAACAATCCTGTCCGATCCATTATGTTTCCCTCTGAGTACACTTTCAGCACTGGTAATACAGTCTATTGCATGGGCCGGAAGTGCAGAGCCACCATGGCACTGTGATGTACCAAAGACTGCAACCAAGAATATCTTGGTAATTTATCCTCACTCTCAGCTTTAATTATTCTGTTACACACCAACTTGTTCAATTAAGACTCCAGATTTTTCATTCCCCAAAGAGAGGACAAAAGGTTTTTCCTGAAAATGGGGACCCAATCATGTCAATGCAGTGAGCTGTGTATAAATAATGCAGCATGGTCAAGTCTTTTCATGAAATCTTGCTGGAGAAGTACATGAATAATCAAGCTGCTACTTAATATACTTGTGCTTTTTAATGTGTGACTTGCTCAGGGTAAATCAAGAGTTAGAAGTTCCCTTTATTGTCACCTAGGCTGTTGTATATTCTCTTAATATGGCTGGGGTTTTTGTGACCCTTTTCATTTCCTTCAGAGTTTGTAGTCTTTTGCTGACCTAAGGAAACTCCAGTATACATATAAAGGACCTTAGAAAATATATCCTGAATGAATATTTTAAAAGATAAAGATAATAATAATTATAGCAATTACTGCTTATTTATTATAAAAAATAAGCTTTGCTTGTATTTCCTCATTTTAATCCTCTTAAGACTAGAGTGATCTGGCTGGGCTGTATTTTGGTACTGTCTGATTTCTTAGTTGGCCTTTTGTTTGTTTGTTTTTGTCTTTGTTTAGGGGTGTTTTTGTTTTTATTTTTTTTTGGTCTGGTCAGATGCCTTCAAAACAAAACTTGAAGATATAAACTTGCCAGCAGGATGTCTAGGAGCTGAGTTGGGAAAGGACTTGGAGGGCTGACCTGCAAAAAGGCAGATCCCTACTAAACCTATTTTGTCAAGGCCCTCTGCCATCAGCTGGGTCATGTTCTTTCCTCCCTTGGGGTTGGCCTTTAGGGAGAGCTAGTACCACAGCTGCTCTCCCTAGGTCACACAGAGCCTAATTCCTTCCAAAATGGACTTTGCATCTTGCTCTCTCCTTTGATAAAGTACTGTGGTAAAATACATTCATGCATCTTATATTAAAATATCTTTAAATATTACTTCTCATTTTTAAGATTAGTCTGTGTTATGTTATAGAGCTTTTATGCCATATGTATTCATACTGTGAGAGTGATTTTTGTTTCTTTTGATGCCCTCATTTCGCTTTTGTTATGTGTCTAGCTTTATAAATAGAGTGGGGACATTTTTTCTAGGTGCTGAAATGGTTTGAACAAAAATGTCAAATATTTGTTACAGCTCCTTACTACAACTCTTCAATGGGTGGTTTTTAACTACTGACCAAATTCCTTAATGATAATAAGCTTAACATTTATTAGTACATTATTTTTTTCCAGTAAGTTGCTCATCTAAATTTTCAGATTCCTATCATAAGGTTGCTCATGTTGTTCTTTTGTTTTTTCCTGTTGTTGTCTGCTTTTTTGATGGTTATGTTCTTGTATTATATTGCTTTTGCACTCTCACTTCTTTCTCAATTTTGCTAGAAGTTTTTGTTGTTTGTCTTTTCCTATATACATGTTTTGACCTCTTGATTAACTGAGTTTTGTCTTGCCGTTTCATGTGCTTTTATCTTTACTGCTCTTTTTAAATCTTTCAGTTTAAATTGTTACTGTTTTTCATAGTTTCCTAAGATGACTGTGTAGGTTATTTTTTTCAGGCCTCACTCTTTTCCAATAAAAGCTTTTAAAATTCTAAATTTCTTTTAAATACCATTTAAACCATATAGTATTTACTTATAAAGCATTTTTCTCTTTCCCTACTCCTACATGGATGGGTAGAGTTGAGTTTTTTTATTAAATGCATGCTTTTTAATGCCACAGTAGTAGTAATGGTAACTATTCTTATGGTTTACATAGTTCTTCAAATTCTGATAGTACAAGAAAACCTTTACATAGAATTATCTTTTTCAAATGCTTTTTTTTTATTTTCAGAAGTTTTTGTTTTATCTCTTTCCCACTACATTGTTGGGTTGGGTTTATATAATTGTATGAGTGATATTATTGTTGAGTGAAATTTTGTCTTTGTAGGATGCTCTTCTTTGTCTGGTTTAATATTTTTAATCTTTCATACTGTCACATTTATATATTTGATATTTATACTGTCACATTTGTACATCGTTGTATTTGTTATTTCTTTGTACACCTTTTGAAAAGAATATCTCATTTTGAATGTATATTTTAAGCAAGGTACAACTTAGTTTTAACCCATTGTGATTGTTCTTATTTTTTAACTGGTTGTAAAATTCAGCTCATTTTGATGTAAAATTGAAATAATTGATTTTATTACCTCCTTATTTTGTTTTGTACTGATACTGTATTACTTCCCTTTTTCCTTTTTATTTTGTTTAACTTTATTAGCTTGTTAATTTTTCTTTTTTTCCCTTTTGTCTTTGTTATATTATCCTTGTTACTTCTTTTTGTTTCTATTGGTAATTCCATTAGTGATTGCTGTATTTATTATTCCTTACCATGACTATGAAACTTATGTTCTGCCCACACAAACATGTATTCCAAGGTACTTTTTCTGTCTATTCTGCCATGGTTTGACTGTGTCCCTCTAAGATCATATGTTGAAACTTTAAGTTCACAATGTTAAGTTCAAAATGCAACAGATGAGGTCTAGTAAGAGGCAATTAGGCTACATGGGCTCTGCCTTCAGATGATAGTTGAAAGCAAAACAAAGAAGGAATGGTTATAAAGGTATGTTGGTGTTTACTGGTTTCTAGAGTCTTTGATCTCCTGAGTGTTGAGATAGTTGCTCTGAATGAGTTTGTATTTGGTTGTTTTTCTCTCAAGAATTGTCCTTAGCATATTTGAAAAGTTTGCTTTTAAAATCCTTTTATGTTGAAAATATTTTTCTTTTTCTCCTTGATAACTGAATAGTATTCTGGGGAGGCATACAATTCATGGATCAGTTTTCCTTAAGGGTCTGTACATTATTCCAATATCTTCTGCATTCCAGAGTTGTAGATGAGAATTCCTTAGTTATGCTGAGTCTCTTGCCTTTGTAAGTAACTTATTCTTTTTGTCTGAAAGCCTTATGGTTTTCTGTTGACTCTTGAAATTCAAGTGTTTCCTGATTCACTTCCTGGACTTAATGAGACTTTCAATCTATAGGCTTAAGTTTAACGTCAGCTCAGTATAATAAAATATCTAGTACTGTGTTCATTTACTTATAATATCCCCCTCATCTGTTATATTCTTTCTTCTTTTAAGAAGCATCTCTCTGGAATTCCTGTTATTGTCATGTTAGGGTAAGGATCTGTCCCTGAGCCTCTTATTCCTTCCCCTGTTATTACTCTCTTTGTATTTTTGCTCCTTATAGGGAGATTCTTCATTTACTTATTCTTCCAGAGCATTCATTGGGTTTTTATCAGGGCCAGTGATTTTTATTTTTCATTATGCCACTAGTACTTTACCTTTACTCACAAACAAGAGAAATGAAGTCTTCTACTTTTTCTCTCATCTAGAGATTTTAAGAGAATCTATGGTCTCGAATGCATTCTCTAAAACTTCCTAAATGTGCTACTTAACGCACATCTATACATCCAAGTTATCCACCAGTTTAATGTAAAGAGACTGAAATGAAATGGACTTTAGTGCTCTTTAACAACCCATATGGAAGATAGAGTTTCCAGAGGTATGTTGCCGTAAAGTTTCTTGCCTCCTCTAAGTTTAATCATCACTCAAGGACATATTTTGGCCACTTACTTTAATCTTCTGTGAAGAATGAGACATTCCTATTTATTCTTCCCTTTGCTGGGGATAAAAATCTGTTTGAACTAATCTACTTATGCTATGAAGAGTTTATTGTTGCTTTATTATAAAGTACAGCCAGTGCTGAGTTTAACCCAATAATCATTTCTTTGGTTCACAGGTGGCTTATGTAGTCTTTAGTCTTGTGGGTAGTTCTTTAAACCTCAGCTGATCCCACTCACTAGAGTCTTACCTGCCTAATCCAAATTGATTGAAGATGATGTAGGGATATCCTATCCAGATTGGGTTTGGCTCCACATATCTGATTGTCTTGGTGGGACCAGCGAGCTAACCCCACACAATCTTCTCTTGGCAGTGTTAGAGATGCAAGAAAGCAAGTAGAGGCACATAAAGCATGTTGGGGCTTAGCCTAGGAACTGGCATGTAGTCATTTCTGCTTCATTCTTTTGGCTAAATCCTGTCATGTATCACAATCAAAGTTCAGAGCCAAGAAAGGAAGCCCTTCTGACAGTGCAGGGGGCAGGAGGAGTTGAGTGCTGCACTCTTAGTTATCAATGCCTTTTAGTTCAGTGCAGTGCTTGCTTGTTAGTGAGACAAAATACCTGATACCCACAATTTAAAAGAGGAATTTTAGCTCATGGTTTTGGTCCAGGATTGGCTAGCAGAGAGGCATAGCAGACAAAAAATTACTTACATCCTGGCAACTACAAAGTAGAAAGTGAAGAGATCAGCCAGGCAAAAGAATATTCCCCTCCAGGTCACACCTCCAGTGACCAATCTCCAACCAGGCCTCAGCTCCTAAAAGTGCATTCAGCTGCTAAACTCTTTGTAGATGAATCCACTGCGGAATACGTATACACTCCCATGATCCACTAACCTTCCAGAAGCCCCACCCTTGATCACATGAGCCTTTGGGAGAATTCTATGTTAAATGGTAACTGTGTTCTGTGATCTATTCCACATCTGAAAAAAATCATTGATGATAAATGCCATTTGCTAACTTTCAGGATAGTTCTCAATAAATGCCACCCCCTCTTGTGGAACCTTTCTTGACACCATGTCCCCCAGCACCTCACTTTGCCACCAGATTACAGCAGAGTCTCCTGCTAAAGGTTCTCTTTTCTCTCTCTGCTTCCTTCAGAATACCTGTCTCCTGAATTAAAATTTCAACTTCTGTGAAATCAGAGGACCAGGAAGAGTATATACAATTTCCCTATAGAGCCTAGCATAATAACGGAATACTAAATATTGAGTAAGTGAATTCTATGTGAATATCTGAGTGAGATGCATCTAGAATCTATGACATAGGTTTTGGTTTACCTTTAAAACTGTCTGGCTTTACCTCACAAGATTTACCTTTGACCTATGGGAAAATGGACAATCCATATTTTTTGATTAGTACACGAAGATTATATTCATCTTGAGGAGTGGCTACATAATGTAGCTTGTTTCTATTTTTAATCCCCTTCTCCTTCCCACACATCTCCCTCCCTTTGCCTCTAAATCCCTTTTCCCCATTTTTATTCTTTCTGTTGTTATTCTGAGCTTGTTTTAGGAAATATAATGTTTACATTAATTGAGGTTAGCATGTTCCTGCACATGGCATATCTTCATTCTTTTTACTCCCCCACCCCATCCTTGGTCTAGACCCTTCTCATCTTCCAGAGATTGCCTCCTGTTCCCTTCTATTTGTTCCTTCTTTACTATGCTCTTCATTTGAACTTTGACTTACTCAAATGAGAGATATCACATGGTGTTTAAGCTTGTTTTTGATTTATTTCATTCACCATTGTATTTTCCAGTTGCTTTCATACAATGGCTATTCATGTGGCTCAACATAAGCCTGGTCAGACTAGGTACTGATGACCCAAGACTAGGTGTTAAATAGGACTGGTTTTGTGTTAAAGGTATTGCTGGTTCAGTGAGAGAGATACAGACGTGAATGGACCAAGGCAGTTACTACAGTGAATATAAGACTGACACTGGGAGAAGGGGCATTGGATTCAGCATGCTCTCCCAGAGGGAAAGATACTCTAAGCTGACTTGTGAAAGCTGACTAGGAGTTAAGTACTTAATGTGAAGATAAGGTAGAATGAAGATGAGAGCAGTGAGCCATTCAAGCCTGCTCTGGTGCATTTCAGATGATTCAGTATTGGAGAATGGAGCAGGCAAGGGTGTGCATTCGCAAGAACCAGAGCTGCACATGACCATGCCATAGAATGTCAGTTGAAGGGTTTTAATCAGGGGTTGAAATAACAGATCTTATTTTGTAAAGTTTAATCTTGATAAACTATGGAAAGCAGATGGAAGGTAATGAGACTATAGGGAAGATAAAGACGTGATGAATTACATAGTGCAATAAGGGCAATGAGGTAAGACATGGTCCAGAAGATCAGAAAAGGGATATTTAGCTCAAAACTGAAGTCTTAGCCTAGGCTAAACAAAGACTTTGAGTTGACTTTTTTGAGATAAATGGAAATGATTTTTATGGTAGAGTATAGACTATTAAAGATGACTTGAAGCTAGAAGTCTTCCTCTTATTACGTATTTTCTAGGCTAGAATGACTACATTATTTACTATATATCTGGCACTTTTTAAAACCCTTTTTTATTATAGAGAAATTTGATATGTGCAAATGTAGATAGAATATAACAGTGGACACTCCCAGGCCAATCTTGTCCTAACTAAAATGCTACTTACCTTCTCTTTTCATGTTATTTTGAAACAAATCTCATATATCATGTCACATCATATATAACTATTTCACTATATAGTGATCTATTTAAGTAATAAGAAACATCGTTTTTGTTTTATTTTATTTTGTGAGACAAGGTGTCACTGTGTAGCCCAGGGTGGCCTTGCATGTGCAGCAGTCTTCCTGTCTCAATCTTCCAAATGATGAAATTGAAGGCATACACCACCATACCCAGCTAAGACACAATTTTTTTAACACAACTAAAATTACCAATATAATATCTAAAACATAATTCCCTTTAATCAAACAACTTATCAATGTTGTGATTTCTGATTTTCTCCAAGTATTGTAAAAATAAAGATGTAAGTGAAAGTATTCTTCTATAGGGTTTGTTTGATCAGGGGTTGATATAACAGATTTTATAAATAAAGGACTGAGATTCTTCTGAAAGTGAAAGAGGGAGCTCTCAGTAATTAATATGTGTTCATGAAGAGCTTTGACTTAAATAGGGATACATCACCACTTACCTTGGTTTATTTCACTTCCTCAATACTTCTGTAGATATCGCAGTAGGTAATTGGTAATATGAAGGAAGCCTAGCATATATCATTAGATCTATCTCTCTCATTTTTCTAGGTCTCTCTGTTCCCTGGTGTGCAAATGGACATACTCAGCAGAAAAAGGCTGGGATGACAGTTTCTGGAAGATGATTGGTTTGGAGGACTTTGTTGCTGATAATTATAGAAAAATAGGTAAAAGAAAAGAAAATTATGTAGCATGATCATTTGTGTGTATGTGTATATATGAAGATGTTAATTTTTTGTTTTGGTTTGGTTTTTGTTTGAATTATAATATAGGAACACAATTCAGGTTTTTTTCAAGACTGCGTTTTCCCAAATGATCCCATGGGCAGACCATGACAGTAGACCCTTGTGTTAGGACTTATTTGACTGAGTGGTAATGCATGCTATGAAAATCTGTGTTGAAATACAGAACTACAAGGTTTTCTAGACTGAGGAGGATCTTTGCATGGAGTAGCT
This sequence comes from Dinomys branickii, assembly GCA_004027595.1. NCBI lineage: Eukaryota > Metazoa > Chordata > Mammalia > Rodentia > Dinomyidae > Dinomys > Dinomys branickii. The sequence continues at coordinate 38,806 of PVLD010010234.1, forward strand.
GGGTCTAGCATAATCAAGGGGATATATATGGACCATTTCTAGTCTGTAGTAGAAAAATTGTTTTGTGAGTTAGTTTCAGGGGACAAGGGAAGGCTATGAACAAGAAAAACTATAAAATAGAAGGATCAAAAATAGAAGACTCAGGAACAGGATGGGAAATAGAATGAGAGCTTATTCTTCCTACCTCAGTCTTTCCAGGCTCAGACTCCCAGCTTCACATGGCAGTTAGTAGATGGTATAGAAGGAGTAATTAGTGGTTGTTTACCTGGTGAAAGTATTTAGATGGTAGACATCTATAGTGTCAGAGTTTAGTTTCAGAGTTTAAAGCTTTTAAGGTCATAACAACATGTGTATTTCCTACAGTTACTACTTACAATTCTAGTTAGCTATCATCAAGTAAGAAATCATACATATTTCAGTGGAAATATTGAAATACTGCTGAACTGGTTAGTGTGTAGGTCAGCATATTGTAATAATAAGATTATATCCCCTTGATTATGCTAGACCCAGCTACTCTATGCAAAGATCCTCCTCAGTCTAGACCACCTTGTGCTTCTATATTGCAACACAGATTTTCATAGCATGCATTACCACTCAGTCAAATAAGTTCTAACACAAGTCCATAGTATATCAAGATTAAACTTCATAAAATAAAATCCGTTTCCTTCCCAGCCAGAGGGAAAGAATAAAAGATCCAAAGGAATCATGCATGCTCTTTTGGAGGTGGCATAACCTCATTTTTGTTCATTTCCTATTGACCACCCTGCATTCAGAAGTCCCCAGTACACCACAAAAGTCTGAGAAATGAAGGCATTGGTTGGGTAGCCATGTGTCCATCTATGACTAGTAAACCTTGAGCAGTGTTTTATTAAATATAGAGAACAACTGGTCATATCTGCTATGACTTCTAACCACTTTTGTTAACTAACCCCCCAGTAGTTCAGTCTACCTTTCTCTGGAAGAATCCTCATGACAGTTTATGAATGTTCAAATAGAAACATGAAGAATAATAACCCTGGTATGTTATCTGTGATCTCTTCATCTACTAAAAAATGAATCTGGGTGAAAGAATGGAGCCAGGGTTCTAGGCAGAAAGAGCTGTGCTTGAATTTCTGTGGCTCTGATAAAATCATCTCAAGATCTGAGCTGGTAGGGAATAGGAGGAGCTTGCAATCAGGGAAGAGAGGAAGAAAGCAAAGCAGTGGTCTTTACTCATCAGCTGCTTTCAGACCTTTTGCTAGGTGATTTGTGTACATTATCTTATTTGGTCTCACAAACCTCTAGTTTCACTATTCTCGTTTTACAGATGTGAAAATTGAAATTAATTTCCTTACGTGGTATCAAGAGGTTGAGTATGGTTCTTTCCTTGGGATTTGATTACTTGTTTATGTGTGTTGATTCCAAACTATAAGCTCTTTGACACAGGATTTTCACTTACTTGCTTCATATTCTCAGTAAGACCAGAAGGCATGGCATATTGCTAATGTTTGATAACTTTACTATTTGGTAAGTAAGTGGATAAATTATTGAGATTTCTGGCACTAGGATGTTGGTACTTCTTGCTTCTAAAAGCTATAAGGATATTTAGTATCTCAGCAATACTTTTGGCAACATGGTCCTAACTTTAACTCTGATTTCTGATTATTTTAGTGTTTTTCTTTCTTGTCTCACTCAACAAACATGTATAAGTATATTAGTTCTGCTAATAAAGCAGTACCTGCAAGAAATATTCATTAAAAGTCCAAGTTAATCTAGTAGAAAATTTCCAGGGTAACTTACTAGATTTTGCCTGTTAGTGGATTTTTAATGGATGTCCTAAGGCGACATATCATTAACCAGAATATTGTTGTATGTGGATTTAAACTTACCCATTCATCAAAATTAATTGTGTAGTGTTTTCTTTGATTTTCATTTCTGGTAATTTGAGCTCAAGATGGTTCAGTCTGAACACAAAGCAGAAGACATTTAATAGGATGTTTACTCTCAGCTGTGACTTTCAGAAACAACTCTGGAAGCTATCTCCAGACATTGCTTAGCAATTCTTGGAACTTTGAAGAATGAATCTCAGAAGTCACCCTGTGAAGTGTTAAACATTTCCAGTGGCCTCACTGTCCGTTAAGATGTGGGCAATATAGCACAAAACCTTTTAGCAGATTTGAGCATTGAGCAAGTGTTCTGGATTTGAGCATAAATACAATTACCATAATTCGCTCCACGTGGAGCTTTCAGCCAAGTCTTTACCAGCCTTTCTTGGCTCATGCAGTAAATAAGTGCTTTCCCTGAAAACTGAACACCTCAGCAACTGAAGGACTTATGGAGAAATATCTTTGCAATACATTATTTATGAAGTGTAAGTTAAGGATCAAATGCAATATTTATATGATGCATTTCAAGGACAGGTGATATTTATTTATTTATTTTTATGTTTTAAGTAACTACTTGAAAATTTCTAATGATAAAATGTTACTATCTAATACCTTTTTTCAAAGAAGTGTTTGGATAATTTTGTTTGGGAAAGTTATACAAAGTACAGAAAAACAAGTTTTGTGAATTAAGAGTATAAAATTTCTTCATAATTAAAGAATACACGTTGAATTAGTATTCAAAATTGATAGAGAAAGCCCTAACGTATTTTTCCATAGGAGATTATCTACCAATGGTCCAATATAATGATCTGTGTCAAAAAATTGTGACTTTCAACTCCATATGAATCATTTCCATGTTACCTATCTACTCCCACACATCTGTCAAAAATAAACAGGAGGGAAGAGAGCAGCAGGGAGGAAGGACCTTTAGGGATGTAACCAACATCCCACCTGTTCTAGTGGATTATCCAGGCTCCATGTCAGCATGTCCCAGTTCTCTGTTTACTCCCTGGGAAAAGAGCTTCATTGTAGTATTGGGTAGGCCATATTATGAAAATTTATGTGTGCAACATTGCTGAATCATAGGATAATTACTTGCATTACACAGAGAGCTCTGTTCTATGAAAAGTTCATCAAATTACCTTGTACATCACTCATTAATTGCGATCAGGGAAACCAGGTAGAGGAGAACACAAGACTCAAGAAGGAGTTACTAGAGTTAAGTAAAAAGAAGAAATGAAGAAAAAGAGTATGTGAAAGGAGAGGGTTTCTTGAAGGATGCTGTCTTTTTAAAATTGGTTTTCTCTTCCTCCATAAGACTGTATTTTAGGTGCCACACATGGTAGACAGAGTCTCCTCACACAGAGTAAATACTGTTGACATGTGTTAATGCATGAATATATATTTCGATAAAGGATTTGATAAATAAATTCTGTCTTGCCTTCATTGTCCCTAACATTTAACAGAGACACCATAAATTCTTTGAATGAAATAGTAATACTAGGTTATAGAGAAACAGTAGATTCAGTTCATGAATTGGCTGTTCACAGTGAGGTTTCACTAACTGTTTACTTAAGGACTCCTGTAAAAAGCATACTTCAGACCAAAAGACAGCTGCAATCTCATTCGTATGGCAAATGTCTCAAAGATCTTTCCAGGACAGGAAATGGTTTAACAGCAACAACAACTTACTTTAGGAAGGTTGGAAATTTTACTTTTCCATAGAGTTTTTTGTCCTGTAGGTTTAAAATTACATGTAAAGAGTACTGATGAAGGACAAGTGTGTGTTGGGGACGTAATTCTACCAGTAGTTACTACTGTTCCATTCTGAGGTCTAACCAGTAGAGAATAATTCACAAAACCACTTTAGACCAAATGCAATATTAGATTTGGTCAGGCTGATTTACACAGCCTGGGGTGTCTACTACTGCTATTTGGACAGTGACTGCTCTCAGTGTTGCTGCTGCCCTCCTTTGTGTCACATGAGTAGGTGGACTTCTTATTAATTTAAACTGGAAGACCTGGAGAAGCTTTGGCCACAGTTATGCCCAGGTTACGTGGGGCTGGTCCCACCACTATCTCCCATGGCCTGAGGTGGCAATCCCTGTGTGCAGTCTGGGCCAGGTTTTCCTTCCTACTCCCCCTGAGCCTTTTTACCTTATCTTTCTACCACCTCTCATTTCTGTCCAACTTACATGGAAGGTGTTCCCAATACTTAATGATAAGTATATAGCCTTTGAATATTAGACTGTCTTATTTTGCCATTTAATGTCAAACTTGTGCTTGGCAGAGAATGTCCTGGAGTTCTCCATACCAGTTATCAACCTATGCAATGATGTACACGCTCAGCTAACCAGGCACATTTGTTGAGTGCTTCCTATGGACTAAGAATGAAGATCAATAAAAATGAATTTATCATAGTTCATCTCCTTGGGCATCTCATGTCTGTTGGGGAGAGAGGTATATAAAGAAGTTAGTAATTTCATGGTTTTTCAATAAAATGCCCACAGCACTCTCGGAAAGCAGAAGAAAAAGTCACTGACAGTGACAGTGATATCAAGGAAATCTCCTGAGGTGGCATTTGAGATGTGTCTGAAAAATATGAGTGGTAGTTTACCAGGGCAAGAGAGGAAATGGTTTTCATGGCAGAAAAAATGGCAGGCCGAGCATGGAGGCTTAGAAGAGTTTGGGGTGTGCATGGGTTGTTGAGTGCAGCAGGAGTTTCATGGGGTTACAGTGGGTTATGGAGGAGTGGTAAGATATAAAATGAAGAGGGAACTGGGAACTAATTTCTAGTGGGACTTCTGACCTTCCTTGAATAGGAGGCACTGGTGAGAGATTCAACATAGAACTTGTTCTGTTCCTGTCATGAGATGTTTCCAGTTATTGTTCTTGCCAATGCTGGGGTGTACCTAGAGCAGCAGGGAACATTTTAGAAGTTGTGTAGCTCCTGTGAATCTATGGGTGTATATATTATAAGATTGTGTGTTTTTTATGAGCATAAGCAATAATCATTATTTTCCTTTTCATAAATATTGGTGTGAAGTTGCTGTGCAATATCTATGTCCCAGGACAGTATGTTTTATGAGTCCTATGGAAATAGTAGCTCTTCTCATTTTTAAGTGCAACTTGGCACCTGGGAACAGGAGTACTCATGCCTTCAGCCCTCTATTCCAATACCACATACATTCCCAGAAGTTCCATTTCAGCTGTTGGCTTTTCTAAGAATAACCCTATAAAGCCAAAAGGACATGGGGTTGGTGATGAGTACATCATGGTAATGCTAAAGAATGGCTTTCAGAGTCTTTGCTGTATTTGCTGAGGTTTCATGGAACTGCTGCTCCTTTCAGTATGGCATCAGAAGATGATTAGTAGCTCCCCCAAAATGAGGTTACCCCTCAACTTCTCTTATTGTTGCTGGAGAACCAGTGAATACCAAGGCAGAAAGGGATCACACAGGTAGGACTTTAATGCCCTCAACTTATAGATGAGAACTGAGTCTAGGGGATAAGGTGAATGTCCATGGTCTTGCAGCATTTTAGTGACTGAGCTGAGATTACCAGTAAGGCTTTCTGAACTCAGTCCTGTGGCTGTGGCTCACTACTGCATGCCAGTTCTCTTGGTTGAGCTTTTTAAATAAAAAAATGACCATGTTTCATGACCATGTTGGTCATGTGGGTGATCTGGACACTGTCATTTGAGTGGTACTACCCACTAGGAGAATGTAGGCGGTATCATCTGTGCTTGAATTCACCTAGCCCACTGTCTGGTCTTCATCCTTGCAAATGTTTTAACTGGACTTTGAGCAAGTAGCCAGGGACTGTTGTATCCTGGGACATACTAATAACACGCATGAGTGAGTGGTATAGACAAACAAAAATAAGTAACATGTTATCAGTTGTCTGTTTTAGGGTTAAGATACTGGTCATCCGACTCAGACCAGCCTGACTTCAGTTCTGCTTTGTCATCTGCAAGCTATGCAAGCTCTGACATTTGTGACTCGGGGTAAGGTGCTTGATATGTTTCAACCTTAATTGGTATATTATGAATCTTAATAAGTTTATTATCAAGATTAAAGGAAATAATGTAGCTAAAACACCTCTGTATACATATAACTCTTCAGAAAATATTGGTTCTCACCACTGTAATGACTGTCTAGCCCTCTGAGCTCAGATTCCTGTATCAGTGGTAATCACATCTGCCAAAGACAGTATTCACTGAACAATCCAGGTAATTATTGCCCACTTCAGGATTTTGGCATGCTTTTCTTTGTCCTTGGATCATGTAGTCTCTTTTCAGGCAAGATATACAAAAACCAGTTAGATTTCTGCTTCTAAAGTGTAATTACATTCCTGCTTTACCTGCTTGAAAGATAATTTCATTTGGAGTTCCTAATTGTTTCAGTCCCATATAATTGATAACCTTTAGCTTTTTTCCATGAATCAAAAGGCATGTTATATATCTATAGGCAAATAAAAATAGAGGATAATAATTGAGTTGGAAAATCATTGACTAACATTCCCACAGTACTTAACAAATTTAGAAGAGTACTGTACTTATTTCCATATATTACTAGACAGCTAAGTTAGACAGAAATTAATAGGCAGGCAGTGAGGGATTAGGCCCTCAATGGAGTCAGCACAGAAGATGAGACACACAAAGACTGTGGCTGGAGGCGAACTTGAAGAGAGCCAGGCCTCAACACGGAGAGAGATGTTAATAAGCCAGGCCTGTGAGCCTCCCTAGAGATAAACAACAACTTAAGATGATACTGTAATTATCACCACCCGGTCCAGTGAGTGTAGCTAGGCATCAGATGCTGAGGTGGCTAAGCAGAACATCTGGATCCATCCCTTTCCATGAATGCCTTTGTTCTTTCCATGTACATTTGCTATGTGACTTGTTTCCCTACTGGATCAGTATTAACTAAGATACTTGTAATCCTACAGGTTGATTGTAATTTGACCCATGTTGTTATTTTGCTGTATGTATTACCCCTGACAAAGGGCCTCGGTGGCCACCCACTCTGGACCCCTGCTGGAAATCCTGGAGCTATCTTTCTCCTTATTTTCAGTAAAACTCTTTGAACTTCCTCCTTTGGTTTGCAACTACATTCCTTGATGTTGTGAGACCATGAACTTGGCACACCTAACATTAATAGATTGGGAATTATTTTCCCCCTAAAATGATCACATTATGGTTCCTATCAAGTTTGTAAGACAGGTTTTATTTCAGTTTTACTTTTTGGGAGAGCAGAATTCGTGAGCTTTCAAGTCAAAAAGGCCTAGGATCCCAGATTTACCACTTATTGGGCAAGTTGCTAGACTGCTCTGAGGCATTGTTTCTTTATCCATTGAGTAGATGTAGTCGTACCTATTTTGATGGCCCTTATTATGGAGTGAGATGATATAAAGTGTCCGACCTCTGATTCTGATAAGAATCCCATAAATAGTAGCTAGGCTAACCAACATAAAATTCAATGCTGTATGCAAGATATGAAGTGAATATATGGTGCATGTCTAAACTTAAAAAAAAATATACAGGCAAAGACACATGATCATAATCCCCCTCCCAATATTCCCCCTCCTCAAACACACTTTCCCCATCATTCTTGCCACTGTCTGAAGTAGGTCTTGAAATCCTTATTCTTTAGTGTCTTTTATTGTGCTGTTGTGAGTGCCCTGATCCCCTGAGTTGATTAAAGATGTTTTCCTTTCATGGTGATTTTGACTTGAGGAAAGGGCCAGAAGTTGCATGGTGCCAGATGTGAATAATGTGGATGAGAACACATCATAATTTTTTTCATAATGTTTTTATAAGCCTCCATTTCCATCGGATGGCACTTGTTAGCAGCATTCACTGTATTTTTGATCACAACTTGTAGACATTCATGAAAGAAGATTTCAACAGCTACTTCAGAAAATGACAACAATGATGTGATAAGTGTGTTTGAAGCAAGAGAGAGTATTTTCAGGGAGATTAATGGCAGTGTTATTCTCTGTAATAAGTATTTATGATTTAAACATTCACCGTATATTTTGACCATCCTTTGTATAAACTGGGCTTCTATTATGCCAAATCCAATGAACAATTCCCCAAAAACCTTTTGATAGTTATGTTGAAAGGAAGGAAAATTCAGAGGAAAAGGCTTATGTAGGGGAGGCCATTACATATTAATAACTGAATAGTAATTTGTTTCCCCTCTTTGGTCTCACTTATGAACTTATTAACTTAGAGGTAGGCACTGTGGAGAAGAATAGAGGACCAAAGCCAACAGCGCTTCTGCTTTCCTAGAACTTAGAGTCAAGTGGAGAGAACATTAAATTTTCATTCACAAAATTGCCACTAGGGTAAATGCCACAAGACCAAATTAAGGCTTCAGGAGTGTGTAACTAGGGGACATGACCTTGTCTGGGAAAAGCCATTCTTAAGCTAGGCTTATATGCATAGAAACTGAAGAGAGGTGGGAAGTGTGCTTCAGACAAAAGGTGGCAGTGGCAATGACTGTGGTGGAGGGAGAACACAGTAAAAGGCCATGTGGTGAAACCAGAAAGTTGACAGGGAACTGTGTATAAATGGATGCAGAATTCATTATCCAAGAGAACTAGTTTCATTCCAACTAAATGTGGTGGGAGAAAATGAAAACTAAGAGACCATCTCAGTCAATTTTATATAGTCACATGCAGCTAGACATCCCTACCTAAAAAGGTCAGTTGTAGATGTGACCTTGGAACCTGTGAGAGTAAAACTGACTTGCTCCTCAGAAATAGGAAATGGTCATGCATTATGCATTATCCTAGTTTCCAAAGTTGCTAAGAACTTTTAAGCCTTTATCCTTAATGATCTAAAGATCTTGATTTGATTATTAGGCATACCACTGTGAAAGAGGATAGTGTTAGGAATTACCCCAGTTCACTATCCATTGTGCTCCTGTACCCTCAGGGCTTGCATTTTCCTGAAATTCTTTGCTCATTGATGAAATTGGGTTGTACGGTGGGTTGCTAGTACATTGCCCAAGTTCCAGTAGGACCTGCTGCTTGCTTTTCCTCTGCCTGCTTTTTGTTTCCCCAACTTGGCTGTCAGATCTTTAAGACTCTTGCTCTTCTGTTGGTATCACCATGAAATCTACTCCCTTCTATGCCAGCAGTAGGTTGCTTACTTTATTTTCTTCTAAGCACTTGTTACTATCCAAAATTGACTTATTCTCTATTCATTTAGTATACAGTTAATTAGAATTTTCAGAGTGGCATAGAAAACATGAAATCTGTGTTTGATGATTTGTCCTTACAGTGTGACAACCTACCATACTACTACATCTTGGTGAGAGGTGCCTCAGTTTTCTCTCTTGGTCAAGCCCTAACTAGACGTCATTCTTGCTGCTTCTCTTTTTCTGCAAGTTATCATGAATCCATCAACCAGTCCTTTCAACTTTGCTCCAAAATGGATGTTGAAGTAAACATTCCTGTTGCTGTTCTTCACTGTTCCTGATTTAGTTCAGAGTACATTCATCTCTGCTGGATTAGTAGGCCAGCCTCTGCAATAGTCTCTTTGTTTCTGTTTTCCTCTAAATCCATTCTCCTGACAACAGCCATAGTGTTAGTTTAAAATATAAATTAGATCAGGTTACTCTCCTACTTAAATTCCTCCTGTGCCTTCCTCCAGTGCAAATTGGTAGTGGTGCTGATCTGAACCCCTTGTTAGGTTCACAAACGTCCTCTGTGCTCTCTTTGACTTGTACTGTTTTCTAGCATGCTTCTGCTTATTAACAATGTAGTTACAGTGACCTTTCTGTGCCTCCAACACCTACAGTGTGTGCAGCCTTTGCATAAACATTGTCCTCTGTTTGGCATGGCCCTTCTCCACACTCCCCCGTTCTGTCCTCTCCTCCTCTGCCTCTGCCTTTCTGTGTCCAGTTTCCCTCCCTTACCCCTCTCTTTATTAAGATCTCAGCTCAGATATTGAGAGAGATGATCCTTCCCTTCTACTGAGCTAATACTCCCTTCTATGCCAGCAGTAGGTTTCTTATTTTATTTTCTTCTAAGCACCTGTTACTATCCAAAATTGACTTATTCTCTATTCATTTAGTGTACAGTTAATTAGAATTTTCAGAGTGGCATAGAAAACAGCAGAAAAATACACCATGACAACCATACATTTTTGAGAAATTTCTAACACTTCTTTCATAGGCAAAATAGAAATGTTCAGAATGATTGCTATGTTTAAATGGATTCCCAACTGGCCAAGCAACTATCTCAAAGACCATAGCTAAAGGACTTAATCTCAATCCATTGTGAGTCTGTAGTGGTATCATACGTGGCACTTTGTTTTAACTTTCTTATGTGAGTATTTTCAGTCACTCGCTTAGTTGAAGACATAGAAGGCTTGTTGAATAAATTTGTAAATTATACAGAGCAGAGAAGGATAGTTAATAGGTTGAATAAAATAGTTTTTAGTGATTAGCAGGTTATAAGGGTGCACTAAAATTAACAAGGTACATTTCTATCAGGATAAAATTACATTCATGTCCTTTCATTTAAAGATGCAAAGAAGAAAAAACGATATAGTTTCTCAGTGGTACCTCTGTAATGATCTAGAGTTCCTAGAAAGTCCTCAGTTGCAAAGGATTGATACATATGTATGATCTACCAATCACTTCTAGATGCTTCATTAGTATTAGCTTCTGTAATCCACCTAACTAGTCTAGGTACTAATACATTGAGTTAGTCTAGTTAGTCTAGGTACTAATATATTGAGTTAGTTATTCTAGTTAGTCTAGGTACTAATACATTGAGTTAGTTAGTTAGTTAGTCTAGGTACTAATACTGATGAAACCAGGGCATGAAGAGTTTGAGTAAGTTGGTCAGGGTCATATAGTAAGGAATGGAGCCGGGCGGATCTGCTCCAGAGACTGCATATATGAGCATAAGGTTGCACAAGGTTGCATAGTCATGTAGGCCTGAGAGAGGGAGAAGAAGAGGGAGGGGGAGGGGCAGGAGGTGAGGAGAGGAGAAGAAGAAGAAAAGAACCCCTAAAAAGAGCCCTAGTACTGGTTGGATTATATCTGAAGTCATGCGTTACATACTGTGCCCAACATTTATGAAGTCCACTGATAAAAAGTAGTGTGTACATAGGGAATGGCCAGAATAAAATAGGTAATTTAGTTCCGGTAAATGTGAGTAGTAGTTGGACATCCTGAGATTATCTAACCTCATGAAATTACCTGTGCAAGGTCAAAATATTAATAAACCGTGGAATTAGATTCTAGTCAACATCTCCATGACACCACAGCCCCTCCTCAGCACTCGCTGGATAACTGAAGTAAGCCACTGCCTCGCAAGACATAAGTGCCCCTCCAAGTCCCAGGAGGATACAGTCTGGAGACATGGCCCTCCTCTAGAATTTCAAGAGAAGAATGAACAGAAGGGTACCTGGAAAAGCTACGTGTGTTTCAATCACATTAAAATGCACAATTTGGTTTGGTGTTCTTTTCTCTAAAAGCTATTACCTTGCTTCTAAATCTTTAGTTGGGCATCTGACCTTTTAAAATGATTGCTATTCTCTTAGAGGTCAGTGAATTCAGTGTTCTTGAAGGCAGCCATTGCCTAGGTGGCCTCCCACGTTGCCTGTGGCATGCCATTCACTCTGCCCTTTCTAGTCTCTGTTGGTCACAAAGCTGGTAGGTGTGACCTTGGTGTCTATGAGCACCTTTCCTCTGACTTCCTGGCTTCCGTGTAGTCTTCTTCACCTCAGTTCTGTGGGTTTTGATTGCAAGATACCTGTGACTTTTTAGTTTCCCAGCATGGGCTAACCTTTCTGAGAATCCACATCAGTGGACTGCTGTGGTCAGTTTGTGGGTCACCAGTTGACTAATGGCCTTCTCTAAAATTTGCTGGCAGATGGTACATTGCTGTGAACCCTATTGATTGTAGAAGTTTGACTGCTGCTCAGACAGCCTCTGTGGGTGTGAGGAGGTGGTGAGTCATGGACTCATCTGCCCTGTACCCAGCTGTTCTTATGGCAAGAAAAATGAAGATGATCTCTTTGTGGTATCATAAAACCTAGAAAGACATTAGAAATTCAGTGAAATGGTCATACCCTTTTAGTTATTGAAGTGTACAATGTATTAGTAGAGGGAAAACCACCTGCAATGTTTTCCTCATTGCCCTTACTTCAGAGGCTACTTAAGGGACTGGGTAATGATTTTACAGTGTTTATTAATCCTTTATACTCTGCTGTCCTACCCCACTCCTTTGCATGAAGGACTGTGCATTTGTCTTTAGATTGAAAGCACAGAAACCATCAGGGATTGTTAAGAGAGAGAGCATTGGTGTTGTTATGTTCCTGTCCGTTAGGGTCATTGCACAGAGCAATCTGCTCTTGACTCAGACCTGCTGGGTCTAGATGCACTGTAAGGTAATGGAGAGAACAGGTGATCTGCAGCCAGACTGACATGCGTTTGACACCTGGTTCTGCCATGCTCTAGTTGTACTAGCTCTGTGACTTAAATCAAGCAAGTTACTTAACTTCTCAGGGCTTGAGTTCTGTCACCTACCACTGCGGAAAGTAATACCTCTCTGTGTAGTCTTGAAACTTCTTAATGCAGGCCTCCTAGGAAAAATCTTGTCTACTCTTGAGTACTCAAATTATTTTAAAGTTCTCCTAACTTTTCTTCATAATTACATTTATTATTTTGTCTCTCATGGTCATTATGGTGAGATGACCCTCCCTGGCAAGATATCCCTCACTTCTTTGGATCCTTGAGGATTTAAGACTCAAATAAAATAGGCTTTATGAGCCGTTAATGTAAATTCATCTCAATTCATTCTGTTCTCATCTTTGGCTTTATTTAATCTTTAATCTTTCTTACCTTATTTTATCTTTAGCCTACTAGTTATAAGCTGCCTCAAATATTTTCTAAGATAAAGTAGCATATGGAAAGCCATCTAGAACATAGGTACTCAATGGATACTTGATAAATGAATGAAAAAGTGTTAGAGAATATGCATAAATACAAAACAAGTGTGAGTACATTTTAAAGGACAGTTAAAACATTCAGTTTTCGGGAAGATAGTGACTGTCTGCCTTTGAGATAGCCAAATAAAGATGTAGAACAGTCAGTTAGGTCTATTCTGAGAAGGTAAGTGAGGCTAAAAGTAGAGGTTTGGAGTTGGCAGGTCGATGACATTTGAAGCTGTATGTGTGTGAGAGGCTGTGGAGGGAAAAAAATGCAAACCAGGGAGAAAGTGTTGAAGAATTCTAGTACAGTAAAGGTAAGGCTGAGGAGGATGTGCCTGCAAAGGAGGCCGAAGAGGGCATGGAGAGATTAAGAGCTGGAGAGTTTAGCATTGGAGGACATGGCTTGTAGGGATGCGGAGCAGAAGTAATGTAAGGACTGAACACCAGCCATCTGACCTGATGACTTGGGCACAGTCATGGTGATATAATGACTGTCCATCTGTAACAGAGTGCCTCAAATGAAGTACTCTTTACAGAACAGAAACTAATTTCTCATGTTTCTGGAGACTACAAAGCCCCGGATCAAGGTGTAGGCATCTGGTGTCCTCACGTGGTGGAAGGCAGAACAGCCAGAGGACAGACCCACTGCACAGCCCTTTTGCTACAAGCTTTGATTCATTTATGAGGTGCAGCCCTCCTGATTTAAGCACACTCTCCACACTGATGCACTGGGGATGAAGCTCCCAACACAGGGATTTGGGGAAGTACCTTGAGACCACAGCAAGGGACCTTAGTGAAAGCTACATTATTATAACAGTGGGGCACAGAATAAGAATTGAGTGAGTGGTAGTTGTTACCACCGTGACAGCTGACATTTGCTAAGTGCTGTGCCAATGCTTAGTATCTACTGTGTACAGAACCATGAAGGAAAATGCAGTGATCCCTTTTACAGAAGAGAGAAAGGAGTTGTAAAGAAGCTAACCACCTGAGTTCACTCAGTTTCCTAGTGACCGAGTCAAGATTCAGGCCAAGACAGTCAGATGTCAGAAGTTGCTGTGTAGATGGCATTTGAAGATGTAGGCAAGAAGTGGAGCCAGAAACTTTATAGGTCCCTCTTAGGCAATCTGGCTGGGAGGAAAAGGAGGAGAAATGAGGTAGTGGCCAGAGGAGGATGACAGCTAAAAGTAGATGGAGTCTTTTGTTGTTTGGTGACTGAAAATAGAAGATAGGAGCATCTCAGTGGTACGTGCTGGGCTGGAAATTACCAGAGAGATGAGACAGAGTCAGACCTGGAAAGACCTGAAGAAGTGAGGGATTGGCCTCCAGTAAAGCCACCCCATTTTAACAGACAAGAGCACGGCAGAGAGGGGTGTAGATCTGTGGGACTGCCTATACGCAAGTAAGAAGTGAATTAGGTTCCCTTCTCCTCTCCTCTCTGGGATGTGAGAGGTGAGATGATTACCTGAAAGACTGATATGGGAGTGAAGCAGTTAGGAGTTTGAGAAGAGTAGAAAAGATTTACCACAGAAGCTCAGAGAATGAGGGAGCAAGATTAGAGAAAATGTGGGATTATCAAATGACATTGAAAGCCCTGTGGGTCATGAATTTATTATGAAGCTCTGTAATATGATTTTTTTTTTTTTTTTTGTCTTTTTGCAGCAGAGTTCAACATTCTGGTAACAAGCACAAAGGAAAATATTGCTTCGTTTTGGTTTGTTAATCTTAGTAGATAGTGGCATCTGCTGGCTTGTTCTGTAAGCCCTTGACACTACCCTCTGCTTTATCCCTCACATCTAATCAGTTACCAAATGCTGTGGATTTTAGGGTGCAGCCCATGCACTCTCCCCACTTCTTAATGCTGCATAGCCTTACCTGACTGTCAACAGGATTTTAACAACTCTCACTGAATCGGAAACTTGCTGTCCAGTGTCCAGCCTACATACAGCAGCCCAGTATGAACTTTTGTAATGACAGTCGAATCCTGTGACTTCCCAGCATAATCTCAAATCCCATGCTCAGAATATTGAATGGAGCTCCACTTTAGCCACCTCTTCTGGCACCACTGTGCTCTTTGATCTCTGTCCTTTGGCCACCTTCCCTTCTTTCAGCAATGTGCACACCTGTCTTTACCACAGAACATCCCACTGTGGCCTGTAGTTTTGCCCTCAGTATCAAATCCCTGTCCTAGCAGAAGGACAAGGACAAAAGTAGATATGTTAACTGACTCTGCTTTCATTTGGCAATGTGATTTGTGAATTTTTACCATGTCCCTTCAATTTCCATCTCACTGACAAGAAATGCATTATCTGAATACTATTGCTCGTATGGGACGCTAAAAAAGGACAAGTTTACAGGTTGTATCACAGCTGCCAGTGAAATGAGTGTTAATAAAAAGAATAGGGCTGTGGGCATGAGGTGGGTATGGGGCTCTGTCCTTCCAGGTGAGGAGCTGGGTGAAAGGGATACTGACTGACTGAAGAGCAGGAATCCAGGTTCAGAGCTAAGCACTATGGTGAGATCTTGCTAGAGGGTGAATCTGAGGCAAGACAAAGGAAAGGTGGAGCTGGAGAAGTGGGCAGTACCCCCGCATGGCAATACCTTTTGTGCTAGCTGAGAAGCTGATATGTCCTGTACATGAAAGGTCTCTAAATGGGAAAACCTTAGGCTTCAGCTGAATGTGTACAGGGCATAGAGAAAAATTTTAGAATTTCTAATTTTCTTTATTTTTGTTTAATGCTTTTTGACTTCTATTTTTCCTTACATTTTGATACATATATAGATAGATAGATATAGGTAGATATTATAAATTGACTTGTACACTAGTATAATTTATAAGTAATCAGTAAACAGATATTGTGAATATCCTAAAGAATTTTTATTCATGGCATGCATAATCAAACTGTGTAGAAACCTTTAGATTAGGCATCAATAAACTGTTGAAAGGTTTTAAACAAGGAAAACGATAAAAATCAAAGTTTTCTTTTTTCCTGTATAGAGTATAGAGTTCTTTAAATGTTTGTACACTTTTAGAATGTATGTACTTGGAAGGAACATAGGAGCTGTTTACTCCATGTTGAGTCCTATAACTGAGGCCCTGAAAGGCTACATAATTAGGGTTGGTTCTGTCGTTGGCTTGGTGGGATGAGGGATGCCAACCAGGGTTCCATCTCCTGATGGTCCTTTGTGTTCCCTGCACAGTGCTTCCTCTCTTTCTGAGTGTTCACCTTTTGTCTTCAGCAAACACTCTCCTTATCAGAGCCCTGGACATTTGTAGCCAAGAGAGGGATAAAGTGTGAATATTTAATAAAATGAAAACCGAGAAGACAACTTTATGAAAGTGAGTCACCTGTTTAGCCTCAGGATACTGTTGCCTGTTTAGCTATTAACCTGAAGTCTCCAGGCATAAATTCCCTTGGACTCTATTTTCTTGATGGTAAAACCATCAAGCAGTTCAGTTCAGACACTCCATTGTACAAGATCAGTGCTTTGACTTCATACTTATAAAATTAGCAGGCTAAATAAAGATTGAATTGAACAGATTTCTGACTTGGTAAGATACTGTCTTTCCAAGGAGTCCCCACTACCAGTGAGCCATGCATATGAAGAGATGTATGGGGGATATGTATGTGTTTCAATCTACTTTATAGAGAATATCTTGTAAACATTGACAGGAGAAAATCTGCTTTATGGAATCCTCTTTCCTGATGTTTGAATTCTAGTTGATATCTTTACTAACTACTTCTTGGCCAGTGTAATTGATTTATTTCCCCATGCCATCATCAGCCCAGCTACATAAGCACAGGAAGAGCCCTGACTCCCAACCAGATGGTGAGCAAAAGCTGCTGTCTCTTGGGTACACTAAACTATTCAGAAAATTCAGTTTATAGGCATGTGGGCCAAGGGTTACACATCTCCAAACAAATGTGTTTGTCAAGTTGATGATCATGTTTACCAAGATCCTTTTATCACCAGCTGAGTCCCCTTTTAATGGCACAGGTCACCCTGGAATCATTTCAGAAAGCAGCCTGGTGTGAGTCTCCAGTGGTTTGGCCAGGCACAAATCTAAAGTGAAGCCTGCAGCCCTCATGGTAATAAGCTATAACCTCATGCACACTTACATGAATCATGGCCACATGTTTTCACATTTGAGCAAGCTTTGCCTGGAAAAAATGGCCAGTTCTTTAAAAAGAGATTTATATGTATAGTTTTGGGTTGTAAAAAGCCTGATTATATTTTCCAAAGAAAATTGCAGTTTTATATGTCTTTCTTTACATGTCTGTGTCATGATGTGTATATGTTTTCTGTGATAATCTGTATTCTTTAAATATGTATTGTTTAATTATTTTAACTACCAAGAATTGGTCAGATAAGAACACTGAAGTTCAGAGAGGTGAAAAAGTGTCACAAATGTAAGAAGTGGTGATTTGGCAGTTTTAATTATCTAATCATTGTAAGAGTTGATTCTGCAAAAACAACCAACATTATTTCTGTGGGCCTCCATTTCTTCCTCTATAAACCAGAGAGTTGAAATATATAAGCAAATGTTTCCGAGTCAGAAGTCCCAAGGAAGGACTTGAGAACCGTCATTTCCAACAAATTCCCAGATAGTGCTTCACAGTGATGCTTTGAGACTCACTGGAGTAGACAATCTCTCGGATTTCTTCCAGCTGTTATATCCTGAATGGCTAGCTTCTTTAGTGTCTTCCAGCTGTTACATCCTAATGGCTAACTTCATTAGTCTCTTGCATTGGCATGTAATCAGAATACTACTCATGGAGTGACTTCCCACTGATTTGGCCACTGTTGATAGTTACGCAGTTATATTCTCAACTTGAATGGAACAAAATGCTGGTAAAAATCACTCCTTCATATAGTCTTCTTCTCACTTATTTCACAAATATCTATTGAGCCTCCACGTGGTAGGCATTGTGTTCTTTCTGGAATGTACCTATGGACTATGGAGAAAAAGGATCATTAATTTATTGTTATTTCTAAAAGGGACTTATGAGAATAAAATACTCTTCTCTGGGATTTGTGGTGATAACTTCAAATTTTATCATAAGAGGCTTATCTTCTGTCATTTAAGTCATAAATTATCTATCCTGTTTATCTTGTTTGATTCTTTGCTTTGCTTTTTGAGATATTTCTTTATTGTGCCGGCTCAGTAAGTAGCATTTCTGTTTAATTTTTGCCAACCTAAACATTGCCTTTGTGTACTACATGAACCTTTGACTTTGTCCAAAATTTTGCAGTTTCATTTTTAGCAGAGAGTGGCAGTTTAAATTCATAGCAAGAGTAGAAATAACTTGTCTAAAACAATTTCCTCACTATTATTCCAGTTTCAGTAAAATTAGAAGTCCTAGGGAGATTAATTCAAGTATTCACTTTCACCTTCAGCTTGACAAAAGCAATTTGACTTTTTAAAGAATAAACAATGAACAATGGCACAGTTCTTGAAAGGACAATGTCTACTATAAGAAAATAAAAGGAAAGAAAATAATGTACTGAGCATGGTTACTATTTGGTGAGTGTGTATCATGTGCCAGGGACCATT
The DNA here is from genome assembly GCA_004027595.1 of Dinomys branickii. Classification (NCBI taxonomy): domain Eukaryota; kingdom Metazoa; phylum Chordata; class Mammalia; order Rodentia; family Dinomyidae; genus Dinomys; species Dinomys branickii. The sequence continues at coordinate 57,181 of PVLD010010234.1, forward strand.
GCCAAGCATTTTGCATGATTTTTCAGGTGAACTTCAAACAACCAATGAGATACAAGTACTGTTACCATCTTCCTTTTACAAGTATAGAAATTGAGGCTCACAGAGGGCAGATAACTTGCTCTAAAGTCTCACAATTATTTGATGGAAGAAGGATATTCAAAACTAGACTGTCTGATTCTAAAAGCTCTTGCTTTTATCAGTAAATTATATCTCCAGTTATTGTTAGCCATGCATTTTTTTTATAAGATGTTGCTGACTCATGGGATTACTGGTTTTGTGACTCATTATGTTAAACATGGCCAGATCTGATGTACGTTCTGCACTGTCCCTTGTATCCTCTCTCTTTCTGTTCCTTTTTCTAGTGTGATCCCCCCTACTCCATCATCTTTCTTTCCGCAAGCCGTAAACCTTCTCAGGAACTGTTTCTGTGATCCAGTAGAAATCTGATAAGCTTGCCAGAGAGTAAAAGTGCATTTGTTCCGTACTGTAATGTTTATTTGAAAGTGACTTTCAAGCACAGATCTGACTCTTTTATGAGCCTCCTTAGATACTCTTCTGATGGGAAAAGTGCATCAGTAAGTAATGCCTCCACAAACAGTCACTATTACCTGGATTATTTTAAAAGATTTGGTAATAAGAAGCACTAGAATTATTGATCACTCATAATTAATACAAAATAGCGTGTTTTAAATAAAACTCATCATAATAGTGCTGAAAATGTGGGCTTTTATTTTTTGTAAGTGAAAGGCTGATGAAAGATAGATTATTCATTTACAGATTCAAGGAGTATATGAACAGATTAATCTGGGAGTTTGGTTTTTTCATTTTAGAGACAAAAAAAGTTACCCTACTCTTCAATAAAAGAGAGTGTTCTTTTTTTTTTCTAGCTCATTAAAATGTTTCAAAAGTCCTGGCTAGCAAACATCTTTCTAAAACATCAATATTTCAATAATTTAGAGTGAATCAGACCTAAATAGTCAGATTTCCCTTATGGGTGTACAGGCTTTCAAAATAATTAAAGTAGAAGCAGCATTACAGATCTTGAGGAAATGTACTTGGAAAATGTCCTTTGATGTTACAAATCCCAAGCTTTGATACAGTGGAATACTACTGCAGTCAGTGTCCCAAATGCACCACTGGCTTATGGTCTATGACCAGTGGCAGAGGGAAGCTAAATGCCCATCTAAGCCACACTGTCTTCGCTTTTATTAGCAAAACTCAAAGACTTTTAGCTTTACATCAGTCTGTAAAATTCTGCGTTCAACATCTTCCTCAGCAGCTATGTGTGTACCTCTGAGTTTTGGGCAATGAGATACAAGCAGACATGTCCCATGAATATTGAAAGGAGTTCATGCTTTCTTCTTTGCTTCCTGTGTGGGCCTGAGTCAGGTGATTCCAAGTGCCTTGGCAGCTGCTTTTTTGAGAAAGAAGACAAAGGTCATCCCCCACGCAGGGTGAACCTCTGGACTTCCTTTACAAATTTTTATTTTTGTTGTTCACTTCTTTTTCTAAATAATCACTATTTTGTTGACTTGTAGTTCCCTTTAATTGTAACTAGTAAAAATGATGACTCATCAGGTTTGTGAGACAAAAAGTAAATTAACAAAGTAAGTCTAGCAGCCATCACTGAACACCTTCTGGATACCACAAACTGCCTTAAGAGCAATACCTCATATAACTCATGAGACAATTTTATAAGAAATTGTTGTGCCCATTTTACAGATTTTGAAATAGAGGCACAGAGATGTTAGATAACTGGCTAAATATCGCACAACCTAGGCAGGAGTTGAAACCAGTCAGTCTGGCTCTTGAACTTTCCCTGCATTACTATGGAAAGGTGACAGCATTCTTAAAACAGTCTAGGATTTGGACTTAATCCCCAGCTTTTCCTGTGTAGAGTCACTTAACCCCTACACCCATCACTAATTATGTGTGACTTCTGGCACCTCACTCACCACCTTTGCCTCTGCTTTTTTGCCAATAAGAGTTGTGGGGGTCCTGCTTTGTCACGGCTTATTAGCCACTGTGAGGCTAGCCTTTGACTAGGTATAATTGTGCACTTTGTGGCCCCTGCCCAGAAGGAGCCACAGACTCGTCAAGGAACAGGGCCTGAGCACATAGGCCAAGCAAAGGAGCTGTGAAGGTTCAGAGAGCAACATTACCATGTTCTGGAGAATTCTTAGGGCTTGGCAGATGGTCAGCAGCTAGTCAATTTTTCTGGAACTACAGTGACAATACCTGACAAAGTGCCCAGTGAACAGGCAGAAATAAATGGTATGAGCTAAGAGCAGGGGGAGCTTTTGATGTCGGAGGGACTCAGGGAGCTTAATAAGTCCTTGTTTTATGTTGGGTAAATCAATAAGTGAAGGAGCCTTACAGATTTGGTAAGATTTTCTAAGTGTTGAGGATTATCAGGTGTTCTCTCCCTGTTGCTATTTCTGTACCCGATTAGTCCCTTAAACACACTCACAGCTCTTCTGCCTTTGTACCTATACAGATGCTCTTCTCTCTGCTTGCCACACTTTTCCTGCCACTCTTTCTAGCTAAAATCTCACACTCTGGTCTCAGATAAAAGTGACCTTTCATGTGGAGGCTCTCCAAGGAGTTTAGTTCTCACTTATATCCCTTCCTGGCATGGGGGAAGCCCATCAGAGTGCAGGAGGACTTCGTTCTAAAGGCTGGGCATGTAGTGAAAATCCCATCTGCCAGAATTATTCTTGAAATCCCCCAAGGGACTAGCTCCCCAGGGTACCAGTGGAAACTGATAGTCCATCTCCACTAAATGCAGCATGGATAAACATTCCAGTATTTCCTTATTCTTTGGCATATCCAGCATATTTGGAATATAAGTTATATGAAAAAATATATAGCCAAGCAAGTTGTGCACCCCAAAGAAGTGTTACATGATGTCTGGTTCCCCTGAGGTGGTTCGGTCCCCCAAGAACCATGCACGGCTGACCTCTTAGGGTTATACGTAGCAAAAGATATACATTGTTAGAAAAAAGAAATTGAGACCAAGTCAGGGAATCCCAGATTCACATCCCATCTGGGACAGGACTCTATTGGTGGGCTCAGCTAAATCACTGGCATTATTGATATTATTCCGTTTCTTTCTATGACTCTGTCATTTGCTTCCTTAATCCTGAATATAGTGGAATGAGTATTGTATCTGTGCACAAAACGTAACTCCGCTTATTCTCACATTCATCAATTTGATTATTAATAATTATGGGCATAACGTTCCTTTCAGAACATAAATTCTGCGCGAGGAGGGACTGTGTTCAGTTTACTGCCTGCCATGACCTAGCATCTGTGTGGTACGTGGCACAATTTTTCTGAGCAGTTCCATTCCAGACATTGTCATGGCTCTCCCCTGGCCTGCCTTCAGGGGGCGCCACTCAGTGTCTTTCTCAGTGCTGAGATCTGTAGCTGTGCAGGTACTCAGCAGAGCCCAGACTGGTGATGAAACCTATGTGGGCTGAGTCTCCTCTGATGATACTAAGGCCCCAAAACCAGTCGCTATCCAGACACTTGTTATTTCAGGGGAGAAGGGGGTTGGGGGGCTTGGACCACCTTAGTTAATTGTCATCTCATTAAAATTGTATCTACCTTTAATTGTTCTTCTCCCCATTCTCACTGCCGCCCTGTCCCAAGACCCTGCTCATCCCGACTTCACCTGAGGCTCTTTTGTGAATGAATTCCACTGAAACATTTTGAACATAGGTCAGTGTTGATTTCTGGTAACAACTTTTCTCCTCTTTAATTTTTTTCTTTTATTTTCAAAGGAGCCTAAAAGTAATAACAACTAAAGAAAGTCCAAAAGTAGGTGAAAGCGGAAAGTCTCACCTCTCTAAAGCTCCAAAACATTTTAGTTAATTTTGACTATTTTCTATGCTGATTTAAACCAATAGAAACCCTACTTTGTATGTTAGTTTATAGCCTACATTTTGAAAGTAATGTTATTGTATATTAATGTTTCCATTTTTCCATCATGTTCTTTATCAACCTAACTTTATGTTTTTTTCTTTTTTAGACTAGTACATGTTTTCAGGAAATAATGATTGCCTTCAGCCTGGGCAGTTGGTGGTACATACATGTAACACATCTTTATTCTGTTATCCCCTTGCCCTCCACCGTCTCCCACCCCGCTCCATCTCTTGGTGCCCTTCCCTTATACAAAAGTTCTGTATCCCTATTTATTATTATTTATCTTCTGGTTTGCTCTTTATTTATGAGTTGAATTTCTCATGTGAGAGACCACATAATATTTAAACTTGTTTGCGTGGTTTATTCACTACACATTATGGTTTTAAGGTGCATCCATTTTCCTTCAAATGACTTAAATGTATCCTTTTTTATAGCAAAGTAGTACTCCACTGTGTATAAGTATTGTGTTTTCTTTATCCATTCATTTGTTGATAGATACATTGGCTATTTCCAAGATCTAGCTATTATAAGTTGTGTAGCTATAAACATGACTATGCGCCTATCACTGCAATAGGATGTCTTTACATCTTGTAGAAAGATGCCTAGAAGGGAAATAGGTAGATCGGATGGGATTTCTAGTTTTAATTTTTCTGAGGAATTTCCATACTGGTTTGTATAATGGTTGTACTAGTTTACATTCTTACAATGTAGAAGGATTCTTATTCCATGCAGCTTCACTAGCCTTTGTTATTATTTGACTTCTTCATGATATCCATTCTTTCTGGAGTAAAATGGAATCTCAATATTGTCTTAACTTGTATTTCTGGAAGGGCCAGAAATGTTAAGCATTTTCTTGTGAATTTATTGGCCATTTGTACTTTTTCTGAGACGTGTCTGTTCATTTCAGTTGTCGATTTTTTTGATTGGCTCTTTTACTTTGGGTGGTCTACTTTTTTTTGCTCTCTTTATATATTCTGAATATTAGTGCTCGTAATGTCTATATGTTTCAAGAGAATTGTCCTCTACCTCATACCCGTTTGAATGGCTACTATTAAAAACAAAACAAAGCAAAAAGCCAAAGTAAGTGTAGGTGAGCATGTAGAGAAACCGCAATCCTGTACACTCTTGATGGAGTTCTAACATAGCACTGCCGCTATAGGAAACAGTATAGTCATTTTTAAAACGTGAAAAATAGAATTCTATATCATCCAGCATTCCATTTCTTGGTATATATACTCCTAAGAATTGAAAGTAGGGACTCAAAGAAGTATTTGTTCAACTGTGTTCATAAAACTATTATTCTTAAGAGCCAAAAAATAGAGGTGGCCCAAGTATGCATTCATGGGAGAATGCATTAACAAGATGTGTATAGGTACAGTGGAATGCTATTCTGCCTTGGAGTTCTGACACATATTGCAACCTGCTCCAACCCTAAGGACAATATATTAAGTAAAATAACTTTAGTCATAAAAGGATAAACACTCTATAATTTCACAAGTAGGAAAAAAATGGTACTATTATAATTTGACTGTAGCCCCCAAAAGTTCATGGTTGGAAACTAACTCTCCAATTTCACATGTTGATAGTAGTGGGAGATAATGCAGGTTAGATGAGATCATGGGGTGGAATCCCCATGTCAGTAGTGGCTTTATCAGAACAAGAAGAGGAACTCCAGCTAGCAGGCTGCTCTGTCTCACCACTTGATGCTTGCCACCAAATTAAGGTGGAACAGCAGGTTCTCATAAGGTGCCAATACCCTGCTTGTGGACTTATCAGCTTCCAGATTCCTGAGTTAAATCAATCTATGTTCTTTTGTATTCATGACAGTGATGGAAAACAGACAAGGACAGATGCCCAGATATGGGATAGAGCTTTCCATCACTATAACATATACTTGAGATATCAGCTTATAAAGAAAAAAGATGTGTTTGGCTCATGTTTTGAGAGGATTTGATTACAGTCATCTGAGTGGGTGGTGAAGCAGAGCATCGTGGTGGGAGTGCATGGCAGAGCAAAATTGCTCATCTCATGGCTGGGAGCAGAAGGGGCTGGCATCCCTCTTCCTCTTAAGGACACACCCATAGTGAACTAAAGCCCTCTCAAAGATTCTACTACCTCCCAGCAGTGCCCCTCTAGTACCCCCACTTTTATATGTGGGTCTTTGGGGTCACTTAGATCCAAACTATAGCACTAGAGTGCTCAGATTCATAGAAATAGGAAGTGGAATAGTGCTTGTCAGTGTCTCAAAGGAGGAGGAAGCGGGCAGCTAGGGCTTGAAGGGTACAGAGTTTCAGTTCTTCAAGAAGAAGCATGTTCTGATGTTAGTATATGTGCCACCAAAGTGAACACTGAAGTACGTTCTGGAAATGGCTGATGGTTGCAGAGCAGTGTGGATGTACTTAATACTACCGAACTATACACACAAACATGGCTAAGATGCTGAATTATGTGCTATGCTTATTTTATAAGAATTTTACTGCATTTTCCTTTCATTCTCTTCTTGGAAGATATAAAAAGTAATTGATCAATTTGTTACTTAAGCTATTTTTCAGGTAAAGAAACTGAGCTTTTTGTGGTTAAATTACTTGCCCTCATTACAGAGTTAGTCATTGGTAGGCTTTAGTTTGACCCAGTTGTGGGAGGAAGGCAGAAGCTCTTGACTTGGTGGTTCCCAGATAAGTTCAGTTCATTTTTTCAGTAGCCAGCAAAACACATTCCTTTTTCTGGCATTCTTGAAGGTAGCAGTGAGCAGAATGGTTAAGGTTACATTACTTTACCTTGGGAGGAAGACACATCAAACATCAAGTACACAGAGAAGAAAGTGACAGATAGGGAGCAGTATTCTGAGGTAGATAAAATGCTGCTGAGATGTGGTAGCAAAAGCCTCTCTGAGGAGGAGAGTGCTCATTGAGGCTCCAGTGTGAAGACAGCTTCATTGACCAGGGGCAGAAGTGTTTTTGGCAGGAGCCATAGTAGGTGCAAAGGCCCTCTTATAGTTTGTGTCTGGATGTCCCCCCAAAGCCTCATGCAGTCGTGGGGTGGGCTTTTAGAGTTTATGATTGATCCATGACCCAGTGCTAGGCTTATTGGTGTGAGTGCTACACCTGCCCTTGGGTGGATAGTTTGTATGTGTAAGGGAGAGAAAGAGGCTGCTTGCTAGCACTCCTCCTCCCTTTTGCTCTTGTTGCCTTTTGCTGTCTACCACTGGCCATGAAAGGTTGCTCTCTGCCATGTGCCACTCTGTCTCAGAGCCAGCCAAGAATCGACTGAAACCTCCACAGATTATAAGCTAAATAAACCTTTCCTTCCTTAATTTTGGGCAACAGGTATTTTGTCACAGCGATGAGAGAAAACTAACCAAGATAGGTCCAGAGATGGAAATATCTGTGATATATTAGAGGAAACTTAGAAAAAAGAGTATTTTAGCAGGATATAGTGAGAGAGGAGAATGGCAAGGGATAGAGGAAGAAATTTTAAAGTGTAGATGTGTAAACCTTGAAGTACGCATCCAGAGGTTTTCTGAGTGTAAATAAAGGCTACTAATGGATTTCAGATGGGAAATGATCATTTTGCTTTTTAACTTGCAGTTGGCTTCCACTTTGTGTCTACCACAGAGATGGTAGATAGGTACCAGAAATGTACCACTGGACACTTGCCCACAAGGAAATTCTAGTCTGCTGAGGAAGAAAGAGTAGGCAATGTCAGTAAAATATGGCAGCATATCCAACAGTGTACACTCTGGAAGTAGAGATGATGTTTAGAGGAAAAAAATCCACGATCAAATCAGATGGGGTTTCATATTTTATATTTCCCTAGAAATTTTCATTGCACACTAGTATATTAGAGTCTCAGAATTGTTGGAGTGTAAAAGCCTGAGTGTTCTGGAGCTGGGTCATGGAGATGATTGAATTAAGGTTAGCCTGACATTTCACACATTTTTTTGCACCAACAGCTGCCTTCAAGTAACTTATTTTGTTGCTATTTTGCAGTTGTGTGTAAAGCACTGAATTCAGCCAGGGTGACAATAGGTTGTATGCTGAGGAGGGGCATAGCACAGGTGAGAGTGTGGGCCACATGGGCATGTAGAGTGTTGTTCCTGGGAAAGGCAGCCTCTGCACTGCTTCCTTCCTGAGGGGTGAGCAGAGAGACCAGCCGTACAAAGGAGGAGGGAAGGATGCTCATGGAGAGAGAATGGCCTGAGCACAGATGTGGAGACCCAGACATATCTCATCCTGGAAAAACAAGCTTATAATTTCAAGAAGGAAGATGAACAGAAACATTTGATTTTTGCTTCTTTTGTACCTTAGTGCAAATATTTGTTTAAAATTGACATAGAATAGGATATGATTCTCCTAGTCCTAGTCTGGATTTTAACAAGATTGACCAGTTTCTGTTCCACAGGAATGGGTCCGCATCCTCTGCTGCCGGGCTGCCTGCCTGACTGCCAGTCTCCTCTTTGCACCTTTCTTTCCTGGCTGCCAGCACACAGAGCAGCCCTGTCTCGGGAGAATAGACAGAGCCCGCACTCTGCACCCTCCTCCCCTCTGTCAGCCCAGGCTTACTAGAAGGTGGGCTTCTGCTTGGTACCTAAAGTTCTGTCAGCGTGCTATTTCTGTCTTTGCGTTATTTCCCGATGTTCTTAAAGTGCCGCCCCATTTTCTCTTCTTTATTCTTCAGAGCTCATTTTTGCATCTTAGTTTTGCAAAGCAGCATAATTAGAGGATTCACATTTCCCTGCAAGAGCATATTCTCATGCACAGCAGGACACGAGGGAATGAGAAAGTTTCACAGGGTGTCCCTTCTGTACGCCCACCTATGCTACTTGAGACACGGGGATTTTACAGAGCTTAGCTTTTCTCACTGTTACTAGGTGATGAGTAAAAATAGTCACTTCCTATTTAGCACTTACTATGCACCAGACAGTATACCAGGGGTTTTATATTATTGTTAATTTTCACACCCCTAAAAGGTATGTGTTATTAACTCTCTTAGAAATAAGGAGAAGGAGATGGAAAAGTAGCTTGCCCAGTGTCATTCAGCCCATCAGAAAAAAAGCTATCATTTAAGCCTGTGTTGCAGGTATAAAGGGGACACATTGGTACATAATGTCATTAAATGTTCTACATGTCAGCATGTATTTTGGGGGGATTCTGTGCTTGCTTCTAAATGTGTATTAAGATTTACCTGGAGCTTTTGAAACTAAGGATCCTAGGGGCTCACTTCATAACATTTACCAACAATCAGTGATGGAACTTAGGCATCTTTTTCCAAAAGCTTTCTTGGGGAGTTATGGTTTATAAGAAGATGTCCCCCCAAATCCTCATTCTCTCACAGGGGAGGATTTTGCAGGTGGCTGGACCATGGATGTGTGACAGTCATCTCTGAATTAGTCCATTGATGGATTTAGACTTGTTGTGGTTGATACATTGTGTCAATTTGAAGAGTCTACAAGCTTAACTAAGTAACTCAGCAGTTCTACATCCTAGAGTGAAAAGGACATGCCCTCACTGCTGTAGGAGGTTGTTCATTGTGTCAACTTGAAAAGTTTAGAAGGTTAACTAAGAAGCTCAGCAGGGAGCCAGGGTCCTTAATTTATAAACATCTTCATCCTGTGCAAGAGAAAGGTGAAGAGATGATGTGAGTGTTATACCTACCCTTGGGGGTGGGGTAAGCCTACTTACAATATAAGGGAGAAGAGGCTTGCTGCCCCACCTCATGCTGTTGCTGCTTTTGCTGTCTTCTGCCACTTTAAACTGTTGCCCCTGTGCCGTGCCACCCTGCTTTGGAGCCAGCTGATCATGGACTAAAATCTCCACAGACTGTGAGCTAAATAAACCTTTTCTTTAATTTTGGGCATCAGGTATTTTGTTTCAACAATGAGAAAAAGTAACTAAGACAAGAGTTGAGCGTGATTTTGGGAGGTGAAGCCTGGTGGAAAGAGGTGGGCCACTGTGGGCATGGCCTGGAAGGGTAGATATACGTGTATACCTCTCCTCTTCCCTGATGGCTCACTGCTTCCTTCCTGCCTGCCATGCCATGAGTGATTCCCTTCTGCCAAGCTACCTTGCCTTTGAGCTGGCTGAGTTTATGGACTGAAACCTTTATAAACTGTGTGCCAAAATAACCTTTTTCTCCTTTAAGATATGGGTGTTGGGTGTTATGTCCGCAGTGAGAAAGTAAGAAAACAGGCATTAGAGCAGTAGTTTTCACATGTTAGCATACATCAAAGTCACATGGAAGGGAATTTCAGGGTCTGACTGCAGAGTTCCTGCTTTAATAGTTGAGGATGAGGACCAAGAAGGTACATTTCTAACATCTTTTCAGGTGATTTTCACACATCTAGTTGAGGAAATAGTTGAAGCTACAGTTAAAGTAGGTGAAGAGTAAGAGAACAAAGGCCAAATAAGAACAGGAGAGTAAACACTGAAATTGAATGTTAATGCTTCTCCTCTCTCGTAAGACTCCCTTCCTTCCTCTCTGTTCATCCCTCTTTTATCCTTCCTCTTTCTATCCCTTGTGCTCTGTTCTTCCTCTCCCTTCATCCTTCTCTCCCTTCTCCCTTTCCCTCCTTCCTCCCTTTTGCTCCTCATGTTTTATTTATTCTGACTAGACATTTTAATTCAGAATTAGGAAGTATTATAGGTTAGATCTAAAGTGCCCCCCATGTTTTCACAGGAGGGCTTTTTTGAGAAATGATTTGATCATAGATTCTGACTTCATCAAGAGGATTAACCCATCAATGAGATCATAATTTGATGGCATTTGGGAGGTGATAGAAATAGGAGGTGAGGCCTAGTTGGAAGGAGTGGGTCATAGGAATGTGATCTTGAGGACTGTGCCTGGTCTGTAGCCCCTTCCCCTCTGGCTTCTTACCTTTTCCTCTGCTTCTTGGCTGCCTGGAAGTGAGCAGCTTTCCTCCAGCACACCCTTCCAGCATGGTAGTTCTGCTTCAGCAAGTCCTAAAAACAATGGATCCAGCCAACCATGACCATGAACTGAATCCTCTGAAACTATAACCCAAAGTAACTGCTTCCACCTTTAAACTGTGTATGTCTGTCACAGCAAGATGGATGTGAGATATGGAATTGTACAGCTGGTACCAGATTCTAATTTCACTACTGTTATGGTTGATACATTGTGTCAACTTGGGGAGTCTAGAGGTTTGGCTGAGTGATTCAGCAGGAAGCCAGGGTGCTTACTTTGTATACATCCTAAGCCTGTGGAAGAGGAGGGCATGGAGACTGTGTGAGAGCTACACGCCCCCTGGGTGATGGTAGGCTGTTTTGCAGTGTGGGGGAAGAGAAAAAGCTGCTTGCAGCCATTCCTCCCTTTTGCTGTGGTTGTTTTGCTTTGCTCTGCTGTCATGAACAGTTTGTCCTCTGCCATGTGCCACTCTGCCTCAGAACCAGCCAAGTATGGACTGAAACCTCCACAAACTGTAAGCTAAATAAACCTTTCCTTCCTTCATTTTGGGTGTTGGGTATTTTGTCTCAGCAACCAGATAAAAGTAACCAAGACAGAATTTGGTACCGAGAGTGGGGTCGTTGTTGTGACTGTACCTGACCATGTGGTTCAAGAACCTTTGGAAATTGCTTGTGGGAAGAGTTTGGAAAGGTTTGGAGATATCTGGTCATAGCTGGGAAGACCAGAAGGCTGATAGAAATACTGCCGGTAAAGACCAGGTTGAGGAGGTTTCTGTTGGGAAGAAGGACTGCATTGGTGGTTGGACTCCAGATGATGTATGTTATGGCTTGGCAGAAAGTTTGTCTGCATTTTGCTCATGTCCAGAGACTTTGCCCAAGACTGAGATTAAGGGCGGCAGTGAACTGATGAAGCTGGCAAAGGAAATTTCAAGGCAGTTGAATGTTGGGGCAGTGGCATGGCTATTGTTGGGAGCTTTTAGCCAGATTTATATTGCCAATCAAGAGCAAAGAGGCTGCCAGGATGATTTAAAATGTTGTGAGTTTGGCCAGAAAGGAAGCTCCAGTGAAATTGTGGATTGCAAAGATAAGGCTGAGGAGCTCTCTATTGCTGAGAAGGAACGAGAGAATGGAAAAGATGGCCTGAGGACATCACAGGAAGCAAGTCTCCAACCTTGGCAGTCTCAAAATTGCAAAGCTGAAAGACCTTGCTGTCTTGAGAAGGAAGCCAAAGAGTGCCAGGTTCCAGAATGGAGGCAGCATAGAGAATTTGCTCTGAATTGGATTCAGTGTGCCCAGCGATCCAGGCGCTCGATCCCTATGACCAAGAGAGAGAAAAGTTCGGCTACTGCTCCAGGTGGCAGCAGACCTTGGCATCATCCACATGGCCCTGGCTTTAGGTGCAAGGAAAATGGAAGAGTTCTGAGGTTAAAGAGGCTTCCACCCAGATTTCAGAAGGCCTGGGAGGCCAGGCAGTGTGCCCCTGAGAGGGCAATATGTGAGGCTGTGAGTGTGAAGCAAAAGGTGCCCTGGAGACCTAAGAAGTTTAGAAAAGACAGGACCGTGGATCATCTAAGGAAAGTTGCAAAGAGGGAGCAAAGCGAGCCTAAGAGTGAGCCTGTGGGAGCTGTAACCACCAGAAGTGCTATAGGGGTGGACTCATGCAAACCCTTTGGAGCTCACAGTGTACCAAAAGTTGCTTCAGATGCTGGATGTGGAATTATAAGACACAGTGTTAGCCCTGCTGGATCTTGGACTTGCTCTGGTCCCAGTGCTCTGTATCCCCCTGTTTGTACCCTTTGGAATGGTAATGTTTATTTTTTGCCTTTAAATGTTGGAGGTGTTTAATTTTCATTTCTATGGGGGCAAAATGTTATGGTTCTAATATAACCATGTCTTTGTATCTGGAAACTGGTTTAAAGAAGTGTGTCTGGTTGCCAAGTTGACAAGGGGTGGAATGTTATGGTTGATACATTGTGTCAACTTGGGGAGTCTAGAGGTTTGGCTGAGTGATTCAGCAGGAAGCCAGGGTGCTTACTTTGTATACATCCTGAGCCTGTGGAGGAGGAGGGCATGGAGACTGTGTGAGAGCTACATGCCCCCTGGGTAGGGGTAGGCTGTTTTGCAGTGTGGGGGAAGAGAAGAGGCTGCTTTCAGCCATTCCTCCCTTTTGCTGTGGTTGTTTTGCTGTGCTCTGCTGCCGTGAACAGTTTGCCCTCTGCCATGTGCCACTCTGCCTTAGAACCAGCCAAGTATGGACTGAAACCTCCACAAACTGTAAGCTAAATAAACCTTTCCTTCCTTCATTTTGGGCGTTAGGTATTTTGTCTCAGCAACGAGAGAAAAGTAGCCAAGACAACTACTTATCAAGGCTCTGAGCTTCAGTTGCCTGAAGAAGAGAGCTACTGGAGCCACTGCCCAGGTATTTAGTAACTGGAAGGTTGACGTTTTATGCTCTCCCTTTCCACTTGCCTCAGGGGAAAAAAAATTACCTTGGCAAAAGCCAGAGGATTTCATTTCAATCCTTAGTTCAGGAGATGTCCTGAGCTCTGAATCAGTTCAATGTGAATTCACCATGGGAGACATTTGGCCAGTCAGAGCAAGTACCACGTCTGCTACAGCTTTTCCAGGCTCCTCAATGTTTCCAAGGGAAATGTGAGGTAGAAACATGGTAGGAATCCTGGTCTTGACTTTAGACAAGGGGGAAGATATTAACCTTCCATTTGAGAGTGAGACTGAGGGATACTAAACAGAACCTTCATGGAATATGCAAGTGTGCTACTTAGTAGATTATATTTTTCCTGGAAGGAGATGGTAGAGCTAATTTTTATAGCTATACCTGGATTTGGGAGATACAAGTTTTTTCATGCACTGGCTGATGGAAGGGGAATGGTCTTTATAACCAGAACAACCAGGTCCATACTCGAACTCTACATTTTTTGAATTGAGGTGTCAAACAAGTTACAAGTCTATCCTGCATTTTTATTTCTTGACCTTAAACATGGGCGACATTCCCTCCTCATGGAATTGGTATGGGCTTCAACTAGGTAAGAGTTTAAAGTGCATTATACATACTTGAATCACAGTTGCCAGCTTGTTACTTAGCACAACTTAGATGTTCTCACATACCATGTTTTGCTTCTATGTAACTTTCACAATATGAGAAGAAAAATATTTATGCAAATGATTAAAGCCATATATTGTAGGAGGCCTTTTTCATTATCTCATTTATTTGTATTAGAATCCCTTTATATGCTGGTTTTTACCATCTTATGAAGGAGAAATAGAGAAGTTAAAAGCATAACCCAAAGTTTTATTTCTGCATATGTTGGTATAGACTTGAACCCAAGTGTGCCTAAACTTAGTACTTGGGCTCCTTCATCCTATCTTATTGCTTGAACAAGGGCCCAGGAAGAACCAATTAAGGAAGGAGATTCAGATTGTTTGAAGTTTGATTTTTGTGACTAGAGAAGAGTACTCATATTTTGCCTTCTTTTTCTAGCTCCCTGAGGTGGTCAGTTACGGGCTGCGGGGTATTAGGCACTTACTTATCACCTCCGCTCTAGAAATGGCAGTGTTGAGTTTTACGTGCATCCAGTGTGCCTGGAAAACAGAGAAGATTGTGGAGTAGTTCCTTCTGGAAATGATGACATGGGGAAGTCTATATGACTTTGCTAAGACTCATGGATGGTCAACCGGACAGAAACTCAGCAAAGAAATAAGAGACCTGAACCAAAAGTGTGAACAGATGGACTTAGTAGATGTATACAGAGTGTTCCACCCCACAGCATCAGAATACACATTTTTCTCAGCTGCACATGGGTCTTTCTCCAAAATTGACCACATTTTAGCCCATAGAGCATATCTACCTAAATGCAAAAGAATTCA
>PVLD010010235.1:0-71915 GCA_004027595.1 Dinomys branickii
CCCCCCCCGCCCCAGGAGACAGCAGAGGCCAGGATGCAGGCTGGGAAGAGACTCATGGAGTGTTTGAGCAGAATCTTAAAGAACACAGGCCCCACACACTGTGGCCCAGACACAGCCTACTCTATTCTAGATTTTATTTTATTTTATTTATTTATTTTTTGCTGTATAACATAGTTATCTTTGTATTTGTTATAATCTATTCTAGATTTTAAAGCTCAACACTGGGCATCTGAACCCTTATCCTGTTGCCTGCTTGTTCTTGTAGAAGGGTCTGAATGCCTTCTATGCCTACCACAGGGAACAGGGATGCATCTGGACTTGAACACTTCTATAGTGTGGAAAAAGCAGAGATGACTCAGGGAAAACAGAATTGCAAGACCTCCAAATTGCAGATCTTGTGGAAAAAAACACATATTCAAAATCTCAGAGAAATTTCTTTTTTTCCCTTTTCATTTGCTCTTTCTCTTGCACTAATTTATTGAAGTTTGTGATATTTTTCCTTGTCCTTTTACTTGCTTTTTTTGCTCTTTTTTTTCTTTCTTTCCATTTCTTCTTTCTAATTTTTGCCTTCTTCTCTTTTTTATAATTTTAAAGAAAGAAACAAAACATTGTGTATTGTTGTCTTTAAATTAGTTACTAAGAGTACAAGATATCAGCATTTAATTGTCCAAACAATATTAGCACAAACCTATCTTTTCAATGAACCAAGAGAAATTAGAAGTATAACTACCTTAACTATCTTTTATATATTTTCTTCCTTTTGATTTTCCCTCTTTTCTCCATTACCTCAATCTAGTTTCTCTTTCCTTTTGAAGTTTCTTTCCATTTTACAATACCTATTGTAGATTTGGGATCTTATTTACTCTTTTTCTTTCATTTTGTTCTGTTTTGTTTTGAGAGAAGGTCTTGCTCTATAGTCCAGGCTGGCCTTGAACTCACTGTGTATCCCAGGCTGGCCTCAAACTCACAGTGATCCTCCTGTCTTAGCCTCTCATTTACAGGTGTGTACCACCATGCCCAGCTAGTTTTAGTTTTTTTGAGGAATCTCCGTACTGATGTACACAGTGGTTGTACCAGTTTACACTCCCTTCATGAATGAGGAATGATTTATTTTCCTCTATAGCCTCTCCAGCATTTGTTTTTACTTGAAAATTTCAATCAGAAATCCAAGGGATTAAAAATTACACTGAGGGACCAGGGATGTAGCTCAGTGGCACAAGCACCTGCCCAGCAAGTGGAAGGTCCTGAGTTTGGATCCTGGTACCAAACAACAAATTATATTGAAAATATGGACAATAGACACAACCATTGTTAGGACAGATTTCAGTATTAAAACATAGGGAGGCTTTTCAAATTTTGAGTGGCTCAACTACTCTAAGACACCTTAAAAGCAATAAGACAAAATGAAAAATGGGTCTAACAGTTGCTAGACAATGTAAAGGAGATTAAGAATAATGAGAATAAGAATCAGAAGGTATAATTAGAATAAGTAAAAAGTCAGAAGGTAGCACAACTGGCATTCTAAAAACCTGTCTGCAGAAATAATAGAAGGAGGACTACTTCTGGGAAGGTGGTGACCAGGTAAGCAGCAGAGAAAGATCCTCCCAGAGAATCACCACCCAAACACTGGACCGTAGCAACATGAGAAGGACAAGAAGGAGAGAAGCAGGTACCCTGGCCTTGGACAGGCTTCCAAATGAGGTGAGGCCATCAAAAAGAGCAAACCGGACCCCACCCAGAGAAGTGGCTTGGGCAGCCACCATGGCACAGTTGGATCTGTGGGTTGGGCCAAGGCACCTCCCACTTTGGACTGGAGCCCTCCCCATGCTTGCCACTGCTGCTGGGGACTGGAGCCCCATGGCATGGACACAAGTTTAGGGGGCGTGCACCACGCAGTGCCACCATGGGGCATGTGGTGTCACCACAGGCCCCGAGGGCCCGCCCCCGCCCCAGTGCTGGACCCCTGAGATCCCTGGCATGTGATCCAGAAGAGGAGTAACAGCTGTGGGTCAGTGAGAGTGGCCAGGTCAATGACAAGCTGGAGGGCTGAGGTTTTCTACTAATGTGAGCACCAAGAGGGACTTTATATTGCTAGCAAATATGAAGCTTGTATCAACCCACAGAGAAAAGATATATGAAAAGCAGCAGTCCTGGAGATTGAGAGATGACAACACGCTCTACATAGAAGACCTGAGAAGCTCCTCCAGTTGTCTTCTAAAACTAATAACTAAACTTAGCACACACCCTGGACTGCCTCAGTAAGCACGGTTGGGGGAGACTTCACACCAGTTGTGCCCAGCATTAAAGGATTTGAAACGAGAATTGAAACCCTCACAAAGAGCAAACAAGAGTGCTTCCTGAGAAACAGCTTGGGTGACTGCCATGGTACAGTTAGAGGAAGAGGAGGAGGAGAAAGAAGGAGTCACCACTTCACACACACCCTTGGCCTACCCCCTCATTCCTATGCTCACAACTTCAGCTTCAGAAGTCCATGCTCCTGACTTCAGAAGCCTCCTGACTCGGCAAGAGGAGAGCAAAATTCCAAGAACTGGGCCAAAACCAGAGTGCAGAAAGCCCAGCCCAGATGGCAACCAGGTAAGCAGCAAAGCAGGATCCTCCCGGAAGATCGCCATGCGGACATTGGATTATAGCAATGTGAGAATGACAAGAGGGAGAGAGGCAGGCTCCCTGGTACCAGGAAGGTTTAGAAATGAGAATCGAGGTGGGAGGCTCCCCACAGGCTTCATGAAAACCCTGAGGACCTGGACTGTGCCCCTGGGAGTGCCTCATTGGGGTGGAGCCTGGTGGTCCATGGGGGCAACCCTGTGGACTCTACTGGGCCCCCAGGAGCACCTTATTGAGGCAGAGCCTGGCCGTCCTCAGGGGCAAACCCATGGACTCGACCAGACTCCTGAGGGCCTTGAGGGATTATTAATCAGTGCTGATCATAGTGTTTTTGGTTCCCTGCCAATGTACCATCTTTCAGGATGGGTGCTTTTCCAACTAGTGGCATAGTAATTTGAGTGCACCTATGTTTGCTATAGTAATCTGAGTTCATCTATGTTTGTTACAGCATAATTTGAAGAAGCCATATGCCCTCCCAATGTGAGAGCCCCAGGGAGTAAATAAACCAAAAAGTACAGTTATTATCAGAGGAAAGATGACTGATTGGGTGGGAGAACAATGGAGATAAGGGTGGAGAAAATTGTTTTATTCATCAAACCTGTCATTATTTATATAGTAACAAAAGTAACAAAAGTGAAGATATCATTTTGTAATACAGCATCCATTTTAAGTTACATATTTTTTTTGTTTTTTTGTTTTTGCGGTACTGGGGATCGAACTAAGGACCTTGCATCTGCCAGGCAGGTGCTTATGCTACTGAGCTACACCCCCAGCTACAGAATCCGTTTTAAATTCCCCAATATCTTCTCTATAATTGTGTATTTCCTTCATTGTTTTTGTGTCATTCTGGTTTATAATTGAGTAACAAATGTGAAGATAACATTATGTAACACAACATCCATTGTTAATTCCCTGCTATCTTCTCTATAATTGTGTATTTACTTTAGTGTTTTTGAGATAACTGAGTAACAAATGTGAAGATAATATTATATAATACAGCACCCATTGTCAATTCCCAACTGTCTTCTCTATAATTTTGTATTTCCTTATTTTTTGTGTGTTATTAGGTTTTACATTCTTTTATGTTTAAAATTTAAAAAAATAGCAGGGAACATCCTAAACATAAAGAAATAAACATACACCTAAGTGAGGCATAAAAATTCCATATAGCTATGACCAAGAAAGAACCTCTCCACATCATGTTATAGTCCAAGTACCAGAAGTTCATCCCAGGGACAGACTCTTAAAAGTTCTTAGAGAAAAGCAATGAACCACATAAAAGGTAAACCCATTAAAGTTACAGAAGACTTCTTAAAACAAACTTTGAAGGCCAGGAGGGCTTGGAGTACAGTGTTTCAAGCCCAAAAAGATAACAGCTTCCAATCCCAATTTATGTACTCTGCAAACTTTCCTTTAAAATTGATGTGGAAGTAAGGTGTTTCCATGATAGAGATCATCTCAAGAAATTCATGACCACCAAATCAGTATTACAAACAATTATCAAAGCTGTCCTAGAACCAGGGAAACCAATGATGCTAATAAATCACTTAGATGAATACAGCTGACAGGATGAGCAGCTAAGCAGAAAGAAAAAATAAGAAAATCAGCAACAGGAAAATAATGTCATGACAGGGATGTCAGTAACTCTCAGTAGTAACTCAATGAGAATGGTCTCAATTCCACAGCCAAAAGACACAGATTGTCAGAATGGGTGAAGAAATAAAGCCCAATAATTAGACAAAGAAAGATATAAAAGGGACACGGACAAGAACGGAAGAAGTTAAATTATCGCTATTTTCAGATAACTTGATCCTCCTTTACATAGAAGACCCTCAAAACAACCAAAAGACCCCTCTAATTAATAATCACATTCTGTAGCATTGCAGGAATCAACACTGACCATACCTATCCTACACACACACACATGCACACACACATACACACTGGCGCGTGCACACAGGCACACACGCATGCACGCACATGCATGCACGTGCACGTACACACGCACACGTCTTTCACCGAGCTTTTATTCCAAACCAATATTCCGCTGCCCCAATTACCCCCGAGGCCAGGTACCAACACCGGAGACAGCCCTATGTCCCAGGGCCCAACAAAATTACTCAAACCCGCCAACCTGAAACAGGCTTACCCTGCCCTAACTTTCCCACGGACAGCACGGAGCAGTCTCCGGCCTCTGTTTCTCATGCTCTCTGCCTCCTGCTTGACCCTGTGCTTCCTCGCTGCTCCTTTCCTCTTGTGAACTCGGAGGAGCAAACCATCTTTCCAGGCAGTGGTCTCTCGATCTCTTGGCTTCATCACACCTAAATAATAATTTTAAGAAATTATTTTTTATTTAAAAATAAAAGTATATATTAAAACATCTTGATTCGGGAAACTCTACAAGAAAAATGACGAACTGTAGGAGAAGTTACCTAATAAAAAGGAAGAAATTGCAAGAAGATGATACAAGAGGGAGAAGAAATCTGACTAAAAATGCCATAAAAAACATACAAACCAATCGCAGCATATAAACTTTATTTTACTCCTGATTTCAATTGTTAGAAGTACTATGTTAAAGTTTTTACCAACTGTTAAAAGTATTAAGCAGCCGCTGAGGAAATGGGAGTGCTGGGTAGCTGGTATCGGATACTGTGGATATCTGAGTGAATTTTTAGTGTGATAATGGAATTGCTGTGATTGTTTTTATTTAAAAGACCTATATTTTAGAATTCATGCTGAAATACTCATGGTTGAATGACACGATGTCTGAGGTTATCGTATAATAATCTTGAGTGGAGAGTGATGGGTAGAATATAGAAAAATATCATCTTAAGGTATCTAGGTACAAAAGCAGACTGGGAGTACATGGAACTACATTATATATACTATTCTATTTCATTCTAAAATGTTTAAAAATTTTCATAATAAAATGTGAAAACAAAATCCCAAGTCCTTTGAAGAATGTGTTCATTACCCTAATTTTTAGAAAAGATAAATGAATCAAGAATGACTAAATAATCTGCTTAATAGCTACGACGTGGTAGAGCCAGAACTCAAGTCCAGCTGCATCTGACGCCGCACATTGCTACCCCTCAAAGTGAAAAGAGAGGCTGCCTCTGGAGACAGTTACTCTGGTCTTTTTCCTCAGAGGACAGCACTGCGCTGTATGCCCAGAAGGCTGCAGCCAGAAGTAAGGAGCTAGCTCACTTGTTGGATTTGCAGCCTCAGCACCAGCCTCAACTTGGGATTTTATTGTTTGGTTTCTCGGATCAGACCCTTACCTCTGCCCCAACTCTGCTCAGCAGCAGAGATCCTCTCTCTTTTATGGATTCCCCCTTTTCTTTTTTCATGCATACACATATGTATTAGTTTCCTTTACAAGAGACAATAACATCAATCTTTTTAACATAAATTTCAGGTCATGAGAGGTCAAACGGATCCAAGGAGGGCAGGTGAAAATTAAATACATAAATTAATCAAAAGGCACTATGCAATACCACCTAAAACCTCCTACCACGGTGGCAGTAGGCTAAGGAAGATTAAGCTACAGCAAATTATCTAATGTGAATGTTAACCATGACGAAACAGGAAGAAAGTCATTTGGGCACAAGGGGATATTTGGCCAGGAGAAGGCTGAAATGGTTCTAGGTAAAGCCAAATAGAAAGGCAAAGGTAGAGCAGAATCCAAGCTATACAGGCAAGCAGGTGATGATGGGTCAGGCTCCTTCCTCCCAAGAAACACTTGCTGCGCTGTATTAGCCCCTTCCCCTCCTTCAGGACCCCGCAGAACACCTGCTCCAGCTGGGCAGCCTACTTCTGCCTTACAGGCTCCTACACTCCTGGGACTAAATTTGGGGCTGCCCAAAGCTTTCAGTAACTTAGGACAGAGCTTAGAGAACTTGTCACACATGGGCTGGCCCTGCAGGGAGTTGTTCTGAACAAAGAACAACCCTAAAGTATTCACATGCAAAGGAGTCTGAGTTTCCATAATCACATTCAAGCAATGGCTTTAAACAACAATCTTAAGTCTGAAATACTGCAATAGCTGAGCTCTAGTCAAAGCTGCAAGTTTCACAAAACCATCAGGGAAGGCAGAATGAGACAGTACAGGTAGGAAATCCCAGCAGCCAGTCTGAGTCTGGCTTTTCCCAATTTAGGCTAAACTCTAACATACCTAATGTGGGACGTGGCAAACTACATCAGAGCAAGCTGGATCTTCCAAACTTGTCACTAAATACCAACGGAAAACGGGATGGGTTGATTTTATGTTTAAAAAGTTTCAGAAGTTATTCTGTTATAAAGGGATATGACTGAACAGGTCGGAAACGGATTCCCCTTTGTGAGTTCTCCTGGTGGTTTCTGCAAGGATCATGCAGATGTCAGTCACCTGTATCTTGGAGCCATGCTTCATCTTGCCCTCCTGAGGTATGGTATTGGTGACTACTACTGCTTCAAAGCATGCATCACGGATTCGAGCAGTGGCTGGGCCAGAAAAGATCCCACGAGTCAAGATAGCATAAACTCTGGTAGTGCCAGCTGAGAGAAGTTTGTCAGCTGCATGACAGATTGTGCCACAAGTGTTCACCGTGTCATCTACAAGGATAGTCACCCTATCCTTAACATTTCTCACCAGCACCGTGCAGTCTACTTTATTGAACTTCCTCTCTTTGTGAATCAAAGCAAAGTCCTCATTCAACCGATCTCCAATGGAGGCAACTTCTCTTGGCTCCACCAGCATCAGGTGAGACAATTGTACAGTTCCTCCACTCAGAGATCCAGTTCAAGACAGCTGGCTCTGCACACAAACTGTCCACTGGGATATCAAAAAAAGCCTTGAATTTGAGAAGCATGTAGACCCGTGGTGATGATGTGGCCTGCACCTGCCGCAGAGAACATATTTGCAACAAGTTTAGCTAAGATTGGAGCTCAGCTCTTATCTTTTTAATCCTGCCAGGCATATGGGAAGCACGGATGACTGCAGTGACCCACGCAGTCTTGCAGGCATTAATCATGATCAAAAGCTCCGTTAGATTGTCGTTAATTTCACCACAACCACTCTGAACAATGTAAACATCTTCACATATACTTTCGCCAATTTCCACACACGTCTCCTGGTTACTGAACTTCTTAGTCACCACCTTGCCCAGCTTCAGGCCCAAGCAATCAGCAATCTTCTGGGATAAACCCTGGTGGGAGCTGCTGCTAAAGATTTT
The DNA here is from genome assembly GCA_004027595.1 of Dinomys branickii. NCBI lineage: Eukaryota > Metazoa > Chordata > Mammalia > Rodentia > Dinomyidae > Dinomys > Dinomys branickii. The sequence goes on from PVLD010010235.1 coordinate 7,839, forward strand.
GATATTCAGAATCTTGGGCAACTACCCTAGGCGCTCTTCGCTTGGTGATCACTGCTGCTGTGGAGATGGGAACCAAAATCGACCCAGCCACTTGTACCGAGTGCTCAGTGTTAATACTCCACCATCTTCTGGATTCCCCTTTTAAAATTTTTTTTAAAAGTCTTTTTTGCAGAACTGGGGATCAAACTTAGGGCCTTGCACGTGCTAAGCAAGAGTTCTGCCACTGAATGACACCCCAAGTCCCCGGGTTCCCACTTAAATGCCAGGTGATGCTTTGTAGAAATTCTGCCAGAATGTACACATTCACATAAGTCTTGTTACCAGAGCATACAGAAGCATTTCCTCGAGAGACTTTCAAAGCTTTCTTTCACCCATTTAGCATCAGTCAATGAAATATTACCTTTCACTTTCGGTTTATGAGCCACACGAAACAACCTCACCATTTCTGCCTGCATGTCAAACTTCAAACGCCATGTCTTGGCTTCACTCCCTCCTTATTCATCAGATTTCCTCTAAATTACTTTTCGATGCTTCCAAAAACTCAAATTTAATGTTAAAAGTTGTCAAGAAACCGCAATGCTTTCTACTTCTTCAAGGCTAGGAATGGCATGAAGTGCTTTAGAAATATTATCCCCTTTAATCCTCAGACTAACCCTTCAAAGGAGGAAGATTTTCCAGCATTGAAGCTGTTCAAAGGGAAAGCTCCGGGGAATGGATTAAGGTGGTCCCAAAGTCTGAATTACCCTGAGCCTTGATGAAGGATTTAGTACCCTGGACACTACAAGGAGTCTTGGAGTGATTTACAGAGTGATTATTTAAGTACCACTTTGTCCTGTTGTCTGTGATTTGGGGGATCATCTTCAAGGAAAGAAAAACTGAACACCCAGTAATCTGCTGTCTGCATTCTTCTCCCGACAACGATCCAGCAAGAGCTGATAATTCTTTTGTTCACCTGATTCAACATCTTTGGCTGAGAACTGCACAGAATTGTTTTTCAGGATCTCACATGTCAATCTACTTGGAAAAACATATATATTCAGGGCTCACAAGCCCTTCCTGAATGTTCCTTTTGGAACAGAATTGTGACAACATGAAGATGCAACTAGGAAAACTTTTTTCCTTCTCCCTCTCCCCGCCCCATGCCATGCTCACCGCATGGTGTTTGCCATTATTTTCCTTCATTCAAACATCAATCTTCACTCGGACATCAAATTTGCTCCTGAACACATCCACTATAAACATTTCAGGAGCCACAGGGAAGAGCAAGCCCTGCTCCCTCCTATGACAATTTCACCTTCTTCAGACTCAATTTAGAAAGTTATCAACATCTCAAAAGAAAGAGTGCTCCAACTCAATTTACTTGTGATGGTCTTTAAACTGCTTCCTAGTTCTGGTGCATTGAATTCCGAGCCTGGAGAAAAATATTCGTCTCCCGTGCGAGCTTCAGAAAGAAATGCAGCTTTGGGCTGCGTATTGCTGTGTAGGAGCCCAGTTTTTATTCTTCCCTCTTCGTTAATAGGACAGAAACTATGATCTCTGCTCCTTAGATATTTATTTATCTTATCTGTAAATGTCACAATTTATCTTTTAAAACTCATCTCTTGGGGGGCTGTCCATATAGCTCAGATGTAGAGGATTTACTTAGTACGTGCAAAGCCCTGGGTTCCATCCCCAGCATCACAGAAAGTACCAGGGGTGGCGGGCAACAGGCTTCATCTTTTCTCTTTCCTGATTGACATATCTTCTTATGACCCCTTCTCTGGTCTGCAGGCCTAAAACACAGAGTATTATTTAGTTGGTTTCAATCACTTAGCTCAGCTGCTTTTCCATACATTTACTGCTCCTGCTTGTATGCATACTGCTAACTAGATCGAAGACTCCAAGAGCAAGAATGATTTTGCTTATTATTTTAACCTCTCACATAGACTTTGGCACTCAGAAAGCATGCAGTGAATGGATTAATGCATAGAAACTAATTAACTCATAGCAGTTAATTCTTTGAACCAATGTCAAAAATGCAAAGATAGTGGCTTATAATCATTTGCAGTAATGATAATATTCACAATAGCATTTTTTCAAGTCTTTGTCTCCACCAGCTAACTTCTTCCAGACAATACTTAAAAATTTTTCAGAAGATTGCTGTTGTCCTAATGTTACTACCTCATGAGATATTTATAACCTTGCAAACCATTTGTCACCAAAACAATATGGAAGATAAAACTAATTTTGGCAATACGCTAAATATGTTACATACAAACATCCTGAAAAATGAGGTGAGATATGTTTCAGAAATATTGCAAGTTATCATCAGTATGTCACCCTGTACATCCTATGAGGCCCTCTACAAGGATATATCTAATTTTCAGTGAGCAACTGGCCTTGGTGCCAATTGAAGGTAAACTAAGGTCTGAAGAGGCCAGAGCCTGGCTTCACCTCTCCCTCTCGGCTTCTCTGATAAGGACTGGGTTATGGCCAGTCTGTGCAGGCCGGTAAAAAATAACTCATTTTCCATCAGGCCTCTTGGTACACAATCATCTGCTAGAATGAGCGCAGTACATTCGTTTCTAGAGCATAAAAGTTGAAGATGGTAGCAGGGAATATGGTCCCGCTACAAGATCTTCAACAAACAGAGACATGATTTCTTTTCATTCATTCAACAAATATTCAATGCGTGTCTGCTCCTACTACATACCAAGTCCTCATGTGCCCTTCAGCATCTCACAGTCCATGGACGGCACAGATATACGTCTGAGTCACAGTGCCCAGGAACAGGAACCAGAATAGAGGTGTTAGAGTGTGAAGGGAGCCATCTTTTGCTTCAGCCCAGGCCATGCTCTATAAATCTGCCTTGGGAGCTTCAAAAATGTTTTAGCACGAGGCATTTATTTCCTAAATAAATATAGAACTCATTTTCCCACTCCTCCGCAAGTTCGTGATAAAATCCTATAATACTGTATTGTCTGAACCACTCATTCTGCATGATGATAACGGCTGTTACTGGAAAGAGGGGAAGAAAGAAGGAGGGAGAAGGGAAGGGGAGGCCAAGGATAGGAAGGGGGGGTGGAGAGGACGGGAGGGGAGGGGAGCAAGGAAGGAAAGGGGAATTCTGGCTAATTGCTGATTTCATTCATATAGGACTTTTCAGTCCCCTGAAAATATTAAGGTACATGATGAATCACTACAAGAGCCATACACAACGTCTCTCTGTGTTAGCTAAATGCAGGTTTCCTTTTTTAGTAAACAGCTGCACCATGGCACATGTTGTAAGAAGTACTGTCCTTGAGCTTTCCCAAAGCTCTTGTCTCTCCAGATTCTCCTCCGGAGGAAGAGGTAAGCCTTAATACAAGTGGTACAGAATAGATGACCAAACATCTTTATGGGTCTCAGTGAACAAACATGGAATTCCCACAGAAGGTTAGATGCCCATTTCAAAGCTCAGGAAAAAATAGTTGGTGGATTTTAAGAAATGATTTTTCCTAGTTTAAATATGTGTAGCCAGCCAGGACTGGCGGCACACACCTGTAGTCCCAGCTCTCAGGAGGGTAAAACAGAAGGATTGCCACAAGTTCGAGGTCCCTTTGGGCTACATAGTGATTTCAAGGCCAACCTGAACTACATAGTGAGACCCCATCCCAAAGTAAAATAAATAAAATAAAAATATGTGTAGCCAAACAATTTTCTCCTGCTCCTAGGGCCAGGCTGTTTCCACTTCCCTTAAGATGCCCCAGTTTAAGTTTATTGGAACAGTAATTTTGTTTCCTGTGTCTCCAGAAAGACTTGGGGAATATGCTGATGCAGCTTAAAGAGTGTACACTATACCTCAGAAGCCTGGCTAAACCAGGTCTAGACAGATTGGCACTTCTACCCAGACTTGGGGTGCTAGATGCTGGCACTCAAACCTGGCTGCACAGAAAATCATCTGGGAAGCTTAAAAAGATCACCAGTGTCCAGGCCTCACCCCAGACAAATCAAATCTAATTCTCCAGAGCTGCAGCTTAAGTGCTATTATTTTCTAAATGTTCCTGGGGAATTTTAATGTAGTTCCGGGGTTGGGAAGCACTGTCCAGAAAGATCCATTTGTGTCCCAACAGTTGGCTGCTGTGTTGCCTCAATTTCTGAACTTGACAGTTGTTTGAGGAACTCACACAGTGCAATTGTGCACACAAGCATCTTCATAAAACTAACATTCTCTTACCTTACACTTGGCATAATACAAGAAAAAGTAACATTTGTAATATAGAGTAAACCAAAAATAAAGTCACTCTGCTAACTATAGCCCCCAAGATAATAAACTTGACCATGTTTACTACCGGAATTTTCTAGAATCAAATTTCTTTTACTCTCATTTTCAACCAAACTAACTAAATTACTTTACCTCATCTGCTGCTTGAAGCAAGACCCATGATCTTTTTTTTTTTTTTTTTTTTTGGCGGTACTGGGGATTGAACTCAGGACCCTGCGCTTGCTAGGCAAGCGCTTATTCCACTGAGCTATATCCCCAGCCCAAGACCCATGATCTTAAGTTTTCATTTCCAAAATAAATTTCACACAGCCATAGATCTGTACTATCACCGCCTTTGTTTATCTTTGACTGTCCTCGTCATTCTGATTTTCTGGCTGTTTCTACTTCTGTTTCTGGATCAAGGATGGTTTAAGCTGTGGTTTGACAAGGACAATAACTGATTCCCTATTAATGGCTCAAAGGTGGGAAATCTACATTTCAGCCTCTACTGGGTGGCAAATAACAGCATTTGCTTATCCGTCATTTTCATTTGTCTATTTGATTTGGGGGTTCTGATACCTTCTGTTGTTGAAATGTTTGTACAAACATTTTGGACGTATTTTAAAAACATTCTAGTCTGGCAAAAAGATCTGAGATTCAAAGAACCATCAGGCTTTGTACAAAGACATGCCTAACTTGTATCGAGCTAATTTTCAAAACTCAGATGAAGATTGGGGACAGAGTCCTCCTTAGTCTCTCCCTGTCATTCTCTGGGGAAGCTGGGCTGCGGCCGTCACACCAGAGTGACCTGTCCTTCTGCAAGCCTAAGTCACACAAGGAAATTTCTGGGCCTCCTAGGAAGGCAAAAGGCTGAACTTGTGAGCTCTATGTTCTGCACTCATTTCTTTCTTTTCTTTTCTGTCTTTTTGAGACAGGATCTCAGTCTGGCCTTGAGCTCACTTTGTAGCCCAGGTTAGCCTCAAACTCACAACCGTTCTCCTGCCTCAGCCTCCCGAGTGCTGGGATTACAGGCCTGAGCCACCACGCCCAGCCTTCTGCGCTTACTTCTGAGCACTAATGAAGTTATAAGACTGAAGCTGCTATTTTCTTTGTGTGTAAAAAGAAACATATTTTTCTTCTCTTGCAAAACTCTTAGAGGTCCCTGTCTATATTTATGGCTGCCCCGTCTCTTTTTCTCCTACCTCTTTTTTCTTTTCCTCTCTCTTCGACTCCCAAGGAACTTTCAGAAAATAATCGGTTCTGAAGATCTCTCATTCTGTGTGTACTCTAAGAAATACCTAGTTCAGTCGGATATGGTATCAGAAAGAAAACTCAGAAACTTGTAGAGTTACTTAGCAGAGCACTTGCGTTGATTGGCACATAGAAACTCAGGCACGATTATATGTAAAGTTTAAAATAATAATTTTGCGCCTGCCTGGCAAGCCCAAGGTCCTGAGTTCAATTCCCAGTTCCAAAAAATAAAAATAAGAATAAAATAATAATTTTAAAGACTTAAATTTTGAAATAATTGGGGCTGGGGATATAGCTTAGTGGAATAAGCACCTGCCTAGCAAGTGCAGGGTCCTGAGTTTGATCCCCAGTACCGCCCAAAAAAAAAAAAATTTTTTTTTTTGAAATAATTATAAAAGAAGGTGGAAAACAAATTTAATGCTTTTAATGTGATAGCTTTTTAAGAAAAAGATTCGAGGGCCAGGGATATAGCTCAGCACCACAGCGCCTGCCTAGCAAGTGCATGGTCCTGAGTTTGATTCCCGGTACCAAAGGGAAAAAAAAAGGACTTCCAAAACCTGAGAGCCTCTGAGAAAACATAATGACCTCGATAGAGGTCAAAAAGCACAGGGATGTGTAGGTATTGAAAACACAATTTAAAGAATTTTTAATATTACACTTGATCTTAGCCAAAAGGCCGAGAAGCGATTAGGAATTTTTAATATTAGCTGGGTGTAATGGTACATTCGTGAATCCTCAGCACTCTGGGAAGCTGAGATAGGAGGATTGCAAATCGGAGCCCAAGTTGGGCAACTTAGCAATTTAGTGAGACCTTGTCTCCAAATAAACATTTAAAAAGGGGAGGACACAAGATGCAGCTCATTTACACTTCGAAGATATCAATGGATAAAGCAATAACCACTGTTGAGATCACATCACCTTGTCTGTAGATCAGTTGTGATTGTACTATTTTTTATGCTAATTTGTGTGTTTGTTAATATGTTTTTGTGCTTTTATTTTTTTTAAATAAAAAAAATTTTAAAAAATAAAAATAAATAAAAATAAGAAAACAAGATGTAGCTCAGGTGAAGGCACTGGCTTCAATCTCTACTACTGAAAAAAAAATTTTTGAAGCAATTTTTAATATATATTTTGTTTGCAAAGATAGTAGTAAATAAGTATAAATCTATTTAAAAGCCTAAGATATAGTCTCATGCTACAAATTTTAATTTAAAACAATTATATTTCTTCCCAATTTTAATACAAGTGAAAAGTAATATTCTAATTTCTGAAAAACTTGAATTTATTTCTCGAGGACAGCCTAATTAGCCTCGGTGCTTTGACATTTTATGAGTCAAGAAAGTTATCATAAAGTTATTTGTTCAACCAAATGAGTTATAGTAGCTAATGTCCTATAAAGAGGCTTATTTATGTTAAAACTTTGTAAAAACATATATACTATATAGAAATACATACATAGGAGATAGATATACAGACATGTGCAACAAAGCTCTCTATTTTTAATTGAAGAAAAATTCAGATAATATAAAATTAATGGTTTTAAAGTATAAAATTCAGCCAGTTGTGGTGGCACATGCCTGTAATCCCAGCACTCAGGAAACTGAGGCAGGAGGATCATTGCAAGTTTCAGACCAGCCTGGGCTACAAAGTGAGCTTAAGGCCAGCCTGAACTGTATAGCGAGACCCTGTCTCAAAAAGACAAAAAACAAACAAACAAAAAGTATAAAATTCAGTGGCATTTGTTTATTACATTCACAATGCTGTACAACCACCCCCTTCATTTAGCTCCAAAATAAATCAGACTTTCTTCAACCCAAAAGGAAATCTCATGCATATGGAGCAGCCACTCCTGTCCTCCCCAAGTAACAATTGCATTGTTTCCACCTTCTGGCCATTGCGAACAGTGTTGTTATGTAGCTTCATGTATAGGTACGTGTTAAAGTACCTGCCTGCGACCCTTGGCGTGTATACCCAGAGGTAGAACTGCTAGGTCATACGGTAATTCTGTGTTTAACTCTGTCGTGTTCCACACCATTGTTTCCATAGTGGTGCCGCCATCTTACAGCCTCACCGGCAAAGTATAAGGATTCTAATTTGCCCATACACTTGCCAACATTTGTTATTTTCTGTGTTTTTTTCTTCTTTTATTTAGCTATCCTCGTGGGTATGAGGTAACATCATATTGTGGTTTTGATTCACATTTCCCTAATGACTAATAATGGTTAACTTCTTTTCTTTTGGCCATTTGTATATCTTGAAAATTTTTAAAAAGTTTTCCAATTTTGATGTATATCTTGGAGGCTGAGGTAAGAGAATCATGATTTCAAGCCCAGCCTGGGCAACTTGGTGAGGCTCTGTCTTAAAATTTTTCAAAAAAGGGGGGTGGGGCTTATGAAGAAGCTCAGTATATTTTTGGATTGGGCTCTTTTGTTGTTGAGTCATCAATATTCTTTTTATTTTCTGGGTATTACAGTAAATAAATGTTTATGAATATTTTCTCTCATTTTGAAGATTTTCTCACATCCTAGATAATGTACCTTGATGTACAAATGTTTTTTTAATTAGTTGTATTGGTACAATTTTGACATACGTAATGATTACATTCATCAGAGCAAATTCATTGCTGTACATAATATATCCTGATCCTTTCTCTTCCCATTCTCCTCTTTCTTTCAATCCTTCTTCTCCCCCCTATAAAACTTTGTTTCTATTGTTTTCCTCCCATTTTTTACATTTTTAAAGCCTTTATTGCTTCCCTTCCCTTCCCCCTCCTCCTCCCTCATTTCCCTTCCCATGGGAACATTTTCTTTCTACTTCCCAACAGTTTCATCCTTATTTACCCTCTGTGCTTCTCACACAGAGAAACAACATGATATTTAAACATGTGTGTTTGACTTATTTCACTTAAAATTAAGTTCTCAAGGTGCATCCATTTATCTAAAACCATCTCAAGTTTATCCTTCTTTATGGCAGAGTAGTAGTTCATTGTGTGTACATACCACACATTCTTTATCCATTCATCCACTGATGGAGACCTGGTCTGTTTCCAAGATTTGGTTATTACAAATTGTGCTGCTATGAGCATAGGTGGACATAAATCACTGTGTGTGTTTTTAACTCTTTTGGGAAGATACCTAGAAGGGGAATAGCTGGGTCAAGTGAAACCTCTAGTTTTAGTTTTTGGAAGAATCTCCATACTGATTTCCTTTGTACCATTTTACTTTCCAACCAACAATGGAGAAGGGTTGCTTTTATCTCACAGCCTTGCCAGCATCTATTACTAGTTAATTTGTTGAAGATAGTCATCCTTTTTAAAGCAAAATGGAATCTTAGTGTTGTTTTAATTTGCATTTCTCAAATGACCAGATGTTGAACATTTTTAACTTATTTGTTGTTTATACTTCTTCATCTGGGAAGCATGTGTTCATCTCAGATGTCCATTTTTGGATTGGGCATTTAAATTTGGGGAGTCTGATATTTTGAGTTCTTTATTTGTTCTTGATAGTAATTCATTGTCTGAGGAACAGCTGGAAAACATATTTTTCCCATTCTTGTCTCTTTACTCTGCTGGTGGTTTCTTTTGCTGTACAAAAGCTTTTTAATATGATGTGAACCCAGTGATTGATGGTAATATTTCCTGTGTGATTAGAGTTCTGTTCATAAAGCCTTTGCCTATACCTACGTCTTCAAGAGTTATACTGAAACTATCTTCTAACAGATCAAGTGTTTCTGTTTTAATATTTAGATCTTTGATCCATTGCGATTTTAGTTTATTGCATGGTGAGAGATACGGATCTCAGTTTAATGTTTGTCGTGTTTTCCCTGAACTGTGTCTTAAAGAGGTTTTCTTCCAGTGAAGGTGTTTGGGCCTTTTGTCAAAGATGAAGTAGCTGAGTGCATTTGGAGTTGTTTTCTATTTAGTTCCACTGATCTTCAGGTGTGGATTTTGTTTCTTGTTCATTTTTGCCAGTGCCATGGTGTTTTATCATGGTAACTTTGTAATATGAGGATCAAATTGAGGATTGTGATGCCATTGCCATCCACAATTTCTTTTGCTCTTCTAGGTCTCTTCTGGTTCCATATAAATTTTAGGACTGTATTCTCTAGTTATGTGAGGTATGTTGTTGGTATTTTGATGTTATATAGCATTAAAACTGTGTAACAGTTTTGGAAGTATGGCCACTTTTACTATATTAGTTCTGCCTATCTAAGAACTGACATCCTCTTTGATCTCCCTTTTCAGAGTACTGTAGTTTTCAGTGTATAGGTCTTTCATTTCTTTTCTTAGAGTGATTCCTAAGTATTTCACTTTTTTGGATACTATTGTGAAAACTATTTCCCCTGATTTCTCTCTCACTGAGTTTGTTATTCATGTACAGGAATGCTATTAAATTTTGAGTGTTGATTTTGTATCCTGCTATGCAGCCAAATTTGGTTGTTAATTCTAGGAGCCTTTTAGTGGAGTTTTGGGGGGTTTGTGTGTAGAGTATCATGTCATCAGGAAATGATTATAACTTAACTTCTTCTTTCCCTATCCTTATTGTTTTTATTTCTTTCTCTTGTCTAATTGCTCTGGCTAGTGTTCCAGAACTATATTCAACAGGAGTGGTGATAGTGGGCATATTTGTCTTGCTCCTTATTTTATTTATTTGATTTGAGACAGGGCTTCAGTCTGCAGTTCAGGCTGGCCTTAAACTCACTACATAGCCCAGGTCTTAAGTTCACAGTGCTAGGATTACAAGCATGCACCAGCACGTCTGGCATTTATTCCTGATTTTAGAGTAAAAGCCTTCAGTTTTTGACCATTTAGTATGATGTTGATTGTTCATTTATCATACGTGGCTTTCATCAAATTGAGATAAAGCCCTTTTATTCCAGTTTCCTATAGGGTTTTGATTATGTGTGTTGGACTTTGTCGAATGCTTTTTCTGTGTCTATGGAGATAGTCACGTGATTTTTGGCTTTGGTTCTGTTAATGTGGTATATTACATTTGTTTTGCATATGTTGAACCATCCCTACATCCCTGGGATGAATCCTACTTGGTCATGGTGTGTTATCTTTTTCATGATTTGCTATATGATGTTTGCCAGTATCTTACTGAAGATTTTTGCATCTACATTCATTAGGGAGCTTGGCTTATAGTTCTCTTTTTTTGGTTGGATCCTTCTCTGATTTTGGCATCAAGGTAATGCTTGTCTCCAAGGATGAGTTTGGGAGCATTGCTTCCTTTTTAATTTCATTAGAGAGTTTGAGGAGTTATGGCATTAAATAGTCTCTAAATTTCTTATAGAATTCAGCAGTGAACCCATCAGGACCTGGGCTTTTCTTTATTGATTGCGTTTTTTTTAAATTATGCCTTCAATTTCATTGGCTGATACTGGGTTATTTGGAATTTTTATATCTTCCATTCTTTTTTTTTTTTTTTTTGTACTGGAAATCGAATTCAGAGCCTTGTACTTGCCACGCAGGTACTTACACCTCTGAGCTATATCCTCTGCCCTATATCTTCTTATTCTACTTCAGGACTTCATATGTACCTAGGAATCTGTCCATTTTTTCTGAGGTTTCCATCTTACTACCGTACAGGTCCTCAAAATAGGTTCTAAAAATTTTCCATTCATTTATCTTTCATAGATGATCTGGATTTCTGCAGGATCCATTCTGATTTCACCCTTTTCTTTCCTAATTGCATTGATTCAAGTCTTTTCTTCTTCTTTCTTTCTTTCTGAAACTGTTGGTTAAGGGTTTGTCAATTCTATTTAATCTTGCAAAGAACCAGATCTTCAGTTCATTAATGCTTTTTGCTGATTTCTTAATCTCAGTTGCATTAATCTCTGCTCTGATCTTTATAATTTCCTACCTTGTATGAGCTTTGAGTTTGACTTGCTCTTCTTTTTCTAGAAGATTGAGGTTCAACATTAGGTTATTTATTTGAGCTCACTGTGTTTTTCTGATATGAGAATTCACTGCTATAAATTTTTCTCCTAAGCTGGGCATGGTGGTACAAACCTGTAATCCCAGCACCTGGGAGGCTGAGGCAGGACGATCACTGTGACTTTAAGACCAGCCTGGGTCACAAAGTGAGTTCAAAGCCAGCCTGAACTGCATAGTGAAACCCTGTCTTCAAAAAAAGACCAAAAAAAATTGTTTCTCCTCATAGGACTGCTTTCTTCACCATAAATTCTGGTGTGTTGTATTGACATTATTGTTTAATTTAGAAACTATCTAATTTCTTCTTTAATTTCACCTGTGACCTATTGGTTGTTATTTAAATCCAGTAGGTTTTCTCCAATAGGAGAGTGTTATTTAAATCCCCTGTTTACATGGTTTTCTTTGCCATTTATATCCAATTGTAATGCACTATAATTTGATAGTAGGCATGGTATAATTTCACTTTTTTTGCACTTACTTAAGCATGTTGTACGAACTAGTATCTAGTTTATTTTGGAGAAAGTCCCGTGTGCTGCTGAGAAGAATGTGAATTTTGTTTTTTGTGGGGTGGATACTAAGTCCATTTGTTCAAAGGTTTGGTTCAGTTCTGTTATTTCTTTGTTGAGTTTTTTGCCTAGATGATCTTTCTATTTGTGATAGTGGGGCATTGAGGTCCACCATTACAACTGTACTGGTGCTTATCTAGGTTTTCATATTAATTAGTGTGTTGTTTTATATAGTTGGATATATCAGTATTTGTCATACATATAATTGCTATCTCTTGCTCTTGCATTGTCCCCTTAACAAGGATGCAGTGACCTTCTTTATCTCTTCTAGTCACTCTTGGTTTGAAATCCACTTTGCCTGCAAATCATAGCTACCCCTGCTTTTTTCCAGGTTCTGGTTACTTGAAGTATCATTTTCCATCCATTTATCTTTCAGACTATGAATTTCTTTTTTGAGTTAAATGCATTTCTTATATGCAGCATATTGTTCAATCTTGTTTGTTTTGTTTTTTTTTTTAGGACAGGGTCTCCCTGTGTAGTTCAGACGGGCATTGAACTCACTATGTAGCCTAGGCTGGCTCCAAACTGGCAACAATCCTCCTGCCTCAGCTTCCCAAGTGCTGGGATTACATGCGTACACCACCATGCCCAGCCTGGATCTTGTTTCTTTTTATTGGCGAAGAGAGACCATTTATATTGATGGTTTTATAACTGACACGTATTGACATATCCTTATCACTATTAATTTCCTGTTGTTGGTTCCCTTTTTCCCCTTCTGGGTGTTTTGTTTGTTTTTGGATTTATTTATTTTTGGTTTTTTGAAACATGGTCTTGCTATGTAGTTCAGGCTGGCCTTGAACTCACCATGTATCCCAGTCTGGCTTTGAACTCATGATGATCCTCCTGCTTCAGCCTAAAAAGATTTTGTGCCCAGATGTGTCAGTAGTTCTTTTTCTTATGAAAATATCCTGTGATTTGTTTTTGTGATACTTTTTAGTTCATTTTAACAGGTCTCCAGTTTTGAAAGAGTCAGAGTTCCTAATAATTAAATTTGCTCCAGGCATGGTGGTACATGACTATAATAATGGCACTCAGGAAGCTGAGGCAGGAGCATCACTGTGAGTTCAGGGCCAGCCTAGGCTACATAAGTGACTTCAAGGCCAGCCTGCACTACATAGTGAGATCCTATCCTCCCCACCCCAAAATCAAGTTTATTATTGCTGTGCTTTCTTTAAATATGAACTTTGAAAGCATTTCTTGTCTTTAGGAATCTGTGGTGAATGCTCATATCCTCTCTGGCAAGTCCTTTTGTTATTATCTTTCCCACATTCAGAGCTCAAAGTCAGAGTGTCAACATTGTAAAAGTATCTGTCATAACTAAATTACCTTTGGAGTTACCCGTGTGTTTACCGGGTATCACAAAGATTTAATTTCTCATCTTACTAAAGACAAAATGATACAAATAATCTAGCACGGTCACATTTTAATAAACTCAATAGTCTAATGCCCATAATATGAAAAGCCAGCAAGTTAAAAAAGAGAACCTAATCCTTTCTGCATTAATTATATATAAATTAAATGATAGTAATATACATGTTTCAGTAATTATAGATTTTATGTCAGAAATAGCTTATCTTCATCCTAAGTTCAAAGATAGGGCTACCTGTCCATAAATAGGATAATTTTTAAAGAGATTTTGATTTTCTCTGTAAACACTTACCAATCCATGACCATTAGAACATACAGGGATAACCGCAAACCCTAGAGAGTTGACAGTGTCCTCATTATGTACGTGCTCCTGTGCCTGGGTTAGTGTTAGTTAAATCCTTATGAATCAATTGCTGTTGCAGTGCAGAATCCTGGTGCAAACCTGTGGCACACAGGCTGCAGTGAGCACCCAGAGCCCTCTCTGTGATGATGTCACAAGTTGTATGAGTTGTTTTTTCTGAACTAAAACCTCCGTATTTGGGTTCAGTTGCAGTGCTGGCAGTGTGTGATAAATTAGGAAGCTGGAGTTGCAGTTTGGGTGCTCAGTCTCCAAAGGTTTGCTGTCACTGTCATAGAGGGTTTTAGTTTTGTACATCCTCATATTATGATTATTACAGTAAATTAACCCCAACCTTTGAGTCCCATTAACCAAAGTGTTTTCTGCTTTTCCACACACTCAGTTAATGATCCCTGCCACAAGAACAGACCAGAAATAGAAAGAACTCAAAGAAATATCAGAGGAGCCTCATGAAAGACTGAACCAGGTACCCTTGACAGCTGAGCCTGCAGGACCAAGGCCCTGCTTTAAGCCAACATTTGTGCAGACCATGAGACCAGAACAAAATGCCAGATCAGGATCCCAGAAACTTTCTCCTCCAAAAGCATACGACTTTGTGGAAACAGATTATGTAGTCTGAGATCAGCAAAGTACAAACTAAGTCCGTAAGACTAGGTGAGTAAAGTGAATTGATTTACTTGTGCTGCGTTATGAGATAGTTCCTTCAGAAATGGCTTGCAATCAAAATATTCCAGGTTCTTCTTGACTTAAACAAAGAATTTGATGGGACAAGCCAAAGAAAGGTGTTGAACGTTTATTTGAAAAGTGAGGGGTTAATGGGCTTGGGAGAAATTAGCTCTGCAGAGCAAACTTGGGCAGAACAAAAAGAAATTTTGTTGCTCTGCCCAGAGGGTAAAAGCAAAAGTAAAAGTACACACTGTGTTTGGGCAGCGCATCCTGAGCTGCCGTGGAAGTCACACTCGAGCTTCTGGTGGTGTCCAGAGTTCCTTATGGCACCCACATCTCATGGGAGCTCAGTTCGACATAAGGAGTCCTGGGGCCGCCCTGGGATCTCGCAAAGATGGGTCCTGCTCATTTCCCAGCCAGCACCCTGTCTCCTACATCACTTGGTGTTCTATTTTACATGGATATATGAGGGAAATCTAGTATGTTTCTTCTTAACTTAGCACTGGCCCTCAATTCAACAGGTAACATGTCTTAAAACTGATACGAGACCCTTTTTAAATCATATCTTGCTCCAACCAATCCTTCAGGATTTGTGAGGGAAGGAGTTCTACAGGAGATCTTAATATAGACTATAGGTTAAATCAGAAGAGAAAACCCAAGAATAGTGATTTTTACCAGAAAAAAATGAAGCAAGACAATTGATAGCAATGGTTAAATGTTATGCAAGTGCTTTTATTTTCTATAACCGTAATACTATTTGCGTAAGTTAAAGAAGAATACCTTTTTTTCCAACCAGGGTATAATTGGATAAATCAAACTATGGCCGCGAACATGCCAGAGATCTCATTTAATTAGGTGAGACAAGCCCAAGGGTGCCTTCCCATATAGATGAAAACAAACCCTTGAGTGTCTTGCCTTGAATCTGGCCCACCACCTGGCCCATGGCTCATGCGCTCCTGCCTCCAAGGCAGTTCAGCAATGTTGACAGACAAGCTGAAGTCAGGAAAAGGTCAGACCTCAGTTACACCCATAAGTGAGAAGTATTCTGGTTAAAGCCAGGTGGAAAGAACGTGAATCTTCTTGGTTCCTGATCCCAGTAAACAAACTGACAGGGAAAATAAAATACCTCTGAGACATAAAGTTCAGTTTACCCCTAGAGGCTGAAGAAGGCCTCTGGACAGTGTCAACTCTTAAGCTCTCCATGTTTCTTTTTTAAGAGAATTTTAAAAAAAGAACAATAGTTGTTCTAGCTTTAGTAAAGGTACAAAAAGGGACTCTTCACAAATGTTATGCACTCCTTACTTCTATGAAAATAAAACTCACCAAATAAAACAAAACAGCAGATTGATGACTCTGAGTCAGAAAATCACCGAGCAGCTTATGTAACCAAATCTGGTGTTAGGACAGGGATTTGGAGGTGGGAAGGTTTCAGAAGCAAAACTGATACTTTGTTCTGTCTCCAGGATGACAGAAGATATGACATGGCACAGTTGTGAAAAAGAAAAAGAAAAAAGTTTGCTCCTTGAGATAAGCCAAAAATATTGGCGTCATTCTGTGTCTGGTTGCTAATATAATAAAAGCTTGAATAACTCCTATAACTCTGCTTATTCTCTGAACAAAAGATGGCTTTTTCCCTGACTTTCAAAATGCCCAAGTACTGTATGTGGTTATGATGACCTGTGAAAAATCACTGTTTCCACCAAGAACAAAGTGCAGTAGTATAATTTGACCAACTTTACTTTTTATTTATTTAGGGATTTTTTTTAAAAGATAAGGTCTCATTATGTAGTTCAGGCTGACCTTAAACTCATTATGTAGCCCAGGCTGGCCCTGAACCCACAATGATCCTTCTGCTTCAGCCTCCAGAGTGCTGGGATTACAGGTTTGTGCTACCATGCCCAACATAATTTGATCAACTTTAATCAGGACCTTTTCTTTCCTTTGTTTATTTGTTATATGAAAGGTCAGCATCTGATTCCTATGTCTCTGCAAGTTAACTTTTCCTTGTTTTCTTTAAAAAAAATTGTATGTTAGTTTATTGAAATTTTTCAGAAATCATCACACTTTAATAAACAGACATTCAAACCAGATCCTTCCGTAGGTGCGAGTTCCTCATTCAGAGCATTTTGCAGAAGTCCGTGTTGCAATGTGCCCCCCCCTGCAATGGCTGCGACCCCCAGCCCAGCCCCAGAACCTCAAAGCCACAGGCTTGTGGCAGTACGGTCTCTGCAGGGGGCACCAGGGTTGTTACTGCTGTTGTGGGTTAATTGCATACCTGCCATGGCTGGTGTGGCTGTGCAGGATCATGGAAAAGCATACCTGTTTCTGTTTGTTTGCTTCAGTTTACTTATTTAAATGTAATGCTATATACCCCTCCCATTTATTTTGATACCTCTTTTCCCCCTGTGGTGACTGAACGGGTGTTTATTTTACACTTACAGTTGTAAGGAAAACCTCAGTGCAACATGCTTATAGACGCAGCATTTCTCCTTGGGCAGCACCTGTGAATTTTTGTTCTATGCATCCTTTATCTCATTACATTGCAGAGGCTTGTGTCCTGGTTATGCTCAGGAAGCATAGCCCTTGGTTCCCTGGAATGTGCTAAAGTAGAAAAAGAAAAATCCACACTGCTATTCTTGGTCAGCTTAATGATGAGAGCTTCGGATTCTCTATAAAATGAAAGTGGGGCTGGGGATATAGCTCAGTGGAATCAGCGCTTGCCTAGCAGGCGCAGGGTCCTGAGTTCGATCCCCAGTACCGCAAAAAAAAAAAAAAAAAAAAAAAAAAAATTCAGATTGTCTATAAAATGAAAGATATTCAATTGTGGGAGGTCACCAGGTTACCATCTCCCGGAGAACACTGCTATTCAGAGCAAAACATTCTTCTGAGAGGGGTCCTTAAAGTTTAATAACATCAGTCAACTGCAGCGAGACCCTAGAGAACACAATTCAAAAATGAGCCTCTGTGCGCTGTCTATTATGGAGAAGCTCCGGTTTACCTTGTGTGCAATTTTAGATCATCAAAGGTGACATTGAACGCTGTCTCCTAAATTTCAGTCGCAGCTTTAACCACCCTGTGATTTAGCCAGTAGCAGCTCTGACTCTTTGGGAACAAAAGGCCACCTTCACAAGGCTGGAGGAAAGGTACACGCTGCCACCGAGAAGCACACACAATAGAAACTATGCAGGGGAAAAAAAGAGGCCGGCTCAATTGTGAGGTGACACAGGATTGTTCTACCCCAAGGAGTGCCCTGTCAGATATTTGTCATAGAGAACTTCTCTTTTAGCTTAGGATTTACATTAGAACGCCTGTCCTTTTAGCACACAGCATCAACATCAAAGTGAAAGAAATACCAGAGGAGAGCATGTCTTCAGGTTGCTGCTTACTAATGTGTTCAACAGCAAGGACAAATCTCAAATAAATAATGCTGGGTGAAAAGTACAGGCATGATGAGTATGTATTGTGAAGTATATGAAATTGATTTGTATAAAACTCAGAGACAGGCAAAATTAGTGTGTGATGATGGACACCAGGAAGGGACCACCTCTGCGTGGGTCGTGGATGGTGCAAGGTGGGGGGTGTGGGGTCACAGAATGGGTGTGTACATAGGTGGATGCATATGCAAAGATGTATCAAGTGTTACTGTCCAGATCTTTTACCTATGTAAGTTGCACCTTGATTTTAAATGGATTTTATAAGCCTGTTACCCACACACATTAGCTCTAAAGTTGGGGCTTAGAAGTGTATCTTCCTGGGGTATGTGGGGGTCTCCTTCCCTGGCTTTATGCCTCTGTGAACAGATCCAAGATTACCCGAGGCTGCTGCAGCCTCCCAGGTGATGGCTGATCCCCTGTCCATTCCCCTGTATCCCCTATAGAAGGGCTAGAATGTAGCCAGAGTGTACAATTCCTCCTATGTTCACCCAGCTGGTCTGTGTTTCTTTTTCCCTGTTGTGACCACAACCCTACAGCATGATTGCCACCAAGACAACAGATGTGGTCTGGCATCTCCCTGCCCAGCCCCCCAGTCCCTCTCACCATCCCCATCTGGAACCACTTGCCCAGCCCAATGCCATGTGTCCTGCAGACCCTGTTGCTATGATTCTGTAGCAGCCCTTGGAAGAGACCTCACCCAGTCTCCCATCTGCTTTATTTTTCACTCAGTTCCTTTTCCTCGGTTAATAGCCATGCACTAATTTGTGAAACGTTCATGAGTCACTGAACATGATGGAACCTGAACTGGAACAGAAATGCAAAACCCTTGAGCCAAAGAAATCACAGCGGGGAGGGAGGGGTCGGACTCTGGTCTCAGCGTTATCCCGGCTGCCTATCCCGGCTGCCGACACATCTCTTGTCTCTTTCTTGTTGCCCCACCCTGCAGGGCCAGTGACTCACGCTCTCCTATCTGTTGTGGGTTTTCAGTTAGTGAGTTTCCGTCTGTGCACACATAACAGTACAGGGAGGCCGCCTCTGCATTGGCATTGGAACTGGGAGGCTTGGAGCAGAAAAGAGGGAAATTTGAAGATGTCCTTTAGTAAGCTTATGTGCAAGGCTCTACTGATGCACTCTTACAGATACGTCAGCAGGCAGTATTTTTAATGTGAGCAGAGGAATTTTTTCCTGTCAGTTTCTTCCCATTGGCAAGATCTCTTACAATATCTCTAATATCTGAGGGAAACTGTTTTATTTTTGCCTCATGCAACAGATAGTACAAGGAAAGCTCTGCATCTGTCTTCCCTAGAGACCAGACAGACAGTGTTCTCTCAACCTCGCTGCACCTTTGGAGCACTGGCATTGGGAGTGCATTTCAAAATCGTATTTTTTCTCTCCAAATAATTGTCCTTGTCCATGCTCAGTCAGATGTTTTCTCTCATAAATCCTCAGGCTTAAATTAAAATCCAGAGAAAAAGGAAGTGCTACTCATTTTTAACCATTTAAATATAATAGCTTTCCTTTTCCACATTAATTCTGTTCACAGACTATACAGTCAAGAATAGTATCCCTTATTTACATCAGTTTTATATTTCCAAAAATGATTTATATTATTTTAATTCTTTAGCCCAGTCACGTCTTTGGAAGACAGAGAATTATATTCCCATTTAACAGGTAAGGAAATGGAAGTCAAAGTCATGTCCGAGAAAGCATTTAAGAACCCAAGGCTCAAGTTTCCAATTCATGACATTGTTTTCAAACCACAGTCTGTCTGTCTGCTTACCACTTGCAAGCCAATACTGAAGAGAGGGGAGTTGGTGGGAAGGAAATCAGGAACCCTGGTGTTCGAGGGCTGGCACCCTGAGAATGAGAGGGCCAATACTCCCCACCCCTCCACAAAGACTTAGCTGCTCTGGTACCCACAAATGCTTTTTTTTTCTTTTTTTCTTTTTTTTTTTTTTTTTGCGGTACTGGGGATCGAACTCAGGACCCTGCGCTTGCTAGGCAAGCGCTTATTCCACTGAGCTATATCCCCAGCCCCACAAATGCTTTTATAGGAGCACAGGTTCTGGCTGTGAAAGGAGATAAGAGGGACAAAATGTGGAAAAATACACGTTGGGCAGGGTCTTGGATATCCAGGGCCTGCTTCTCTTTTCTATTTCACTCTAGCTGGACAATTGCAAATTACCTTGATCTCCTGGGGCTAGTTCCTGTAATTCTTTAAACAATTTTCTGGAAATTAAACATCATAGCAGTTTACGTGCTTTGTTAGTTGACATGCAGGGTAGAGAATAAGGAAAGGTTTGACCCATTCTGATGTTTTCTTTCTTTTTTTTTTTTTATTTTATTTTAAAGACAAAAGAATGGAGACATATGAACCAGAAAAGCCATAAACAATACAGAAAATACAAAGTTATACAGAATATAGTAGGGAATTAGAACTGGATGTTGTATTACATAGTTATCTTCACATTAGTTAAAACAAAAACATTAAAGGAAATACCAAATTATAGAGAAGCTAGTAGGGAATTTGCACTGGATGCTGTATAATATAAAGTTATCTTCACTTCTGTTAATACAAAAATGACTGAGGAAATACAGAATTATAGAGAACATAGAAGGAAATTAGCTCTGGATGCTGTCCTACATAATGTTACCTTCACCTTTGTTACTCAGTTACACAGATGATTGCCCATTTGATCATTTAATTTTTCTCCTCCCTCATCTCCATTGCCCTACCACTCAATCAGTCATCTTCCCTGTGATAATAACTGTACTCCTGGGTTTATCTATATCCTTCGACTCTCGCCTTGGGAAGAGATATAGCTGCCTCAGACTATACCATAACATACATGGGTGTATACAAACTGCCATGGTCGGAGGTGGGAAAGCACATATGCTCACAGCGGACCGCCTGGCTCCACCCTGTCGTCGTGCTATGGGTAGGGGCGGGTCCAGACCATGAGGTGCCCTGAGCGGGGCCCTCAGCGGAGCAGCCACTGGGCCCACTGCGGAGCAGCAGAGGAGCAGCTGCAGGGCCCACAGCAGGGCAGCCGCGGGGCCCACAGTGGATCATCTGTGGGGCCCACTGCAGAGCAGCTGTGGGGCCCACTGTGGATCATCCATGGGGCCCACAGTGGAGCATCCGTGGGGCCCACTGCAGAGCAGCTGTGGGGCCCACTGTGGATCATCTGTGGGGCCCACTGCGGAGCAGCCACGGGGCCCACTGCAGATCATCCGCGGGGCCCACTGCAGAGCAGCCGCGGGGCCCACTGCGGATCATCCGCGGGGCCCACTGCAGAGCAGCCGCGGGGCCCACAGTGGAGCAGCCACAGGGCCCACAGCGGAGCAGCCGCGGGGCCCACTGTGGATCATCTGTGGGGCCCACTGCAGAGCAGCCGTGGGGCCCACAGCAGAGTGGCCGCGGGGCCCACTGCAGATCATCCACGGGGCCCAGAGTGGAGCAGCAATGGGGCCTACAGCGGAGCAGCCGCAGGGCCCACTGCAGAGCAGCCGCGGGGCCCACTGTGGATCATCTGCGGGGCCCGCTGTGGAGCAGCCGCGGGGCCCGCTGCGGATCATCTGCGGGGCCCACTGTGGATCATCTGCGGGGCCCGCTGCGGAGCAGCCACGGGGCCCACTGCAGATCATCCACGGGGCCCACTGCAGAGCAGCCGCGGGGCCCACAGTGGAGCAGCCACAGGGCCCACAGCGGAGCAGCCGCGGGGCCCACTGTGGATCATCTGTGGGGCCCACTGCAGAGCAGCCGTGGGGCCCACAGCAGAGTGGCCGCGGGGCCCACTGCAGATCATCCGCGGGGCCCAGAGTGGAGCAGCAATGGGGCCTACAGCGGAGCAGCCGCAGGGCCCACTGCGGAGCAGCCGCGGGGCCCACTGTGGATCATCTGCGGGGCCCGCTGCGGAGCAGCCGCGGGGCCCACTGCGGAGCAGCCGCGGGGCCCTCAGTGGAGCAGCCGTGGGGCACGTGCCTCCATGGGGCGCCCTCTGTGACCCTTTTGGCTCTGTACCGTTGCCTTGATGCCAGAGGCCCTTTCTTCTCCTCCCACCTCCTACTGATCTCCAATATTACCATTCCCCACCCCTTACAGCTGGGTAATGGGTCTCCGAAGCTGAAGCTGCGATTGCTGGAATGAGGGCTTGGGCCAAGAGTGTGTTTGAAGCAGTGGTTTCCTCTTTCTCCGTCTCTTCTCCCTCCGACTGTGCCGCGGCGGCCCTCCAATCCTTTCCTCCAGGAGAGGTTTTGCTTGGTCTTTCCTAGGGCTTCAGTTTCCATTTCAGATCCTTCTTGGGTTCAGGGTACACACCTCTCTCCTTTCTGTCTTCATATTGCTATATTTCATTGTCTGGGTGGTAATTCTCTGGGAGGTTCTCTCTCTGCTCGAGCATCTTGTCTTCCTTCAGGCTCTCTCCCATTCTGATGTTTTCTAAAGGCCACCAGATTTCCTGGGTCCTGCAAATCTAAAGAAAGACTATATAGCAGTTAATATTGTAATCCTTTAGGGGTGACTTGTTTTTGAATTGAGAATGCCAGCTAAAGGGAGGAAGAATTAAAGAACGAGTCGCACAAGGGTGGTCACTGCTACACCATCATTCTTAAGTTTTAAACAATCTTTTGGTTTAATATCCATTACTTTCCCACCAGGCAACCTGAACCACTGTTGAGAAAGTCACTCACGGGGACTCCACACAAGCCCAGCTTCCTGTATGAGGGCCTTCAGGTTCCTGGAGAGAAGTCCCTAAGGAGCTTGACCAGCTCTATCACCATATCCGAGGGACATGGTGTCACTACCTTCAGCAAAGCACTCAACAGGTCTGTGCTTTAGATTCTTCTTCAGTACCTGATGCAAATTATGTTTGCTCTTTACCTATTACCCAAGAAAATATGAGGATTCATGATATTTCCTACCTCTTTTGGATACGGTTAAACCTGATAGACATGCGGCACTTGGTCCAAAATGCATGGGCATTTATTTTGACTGGAGAGGATCTTCTGAGTTTCCACAAAACATCTTATAATGAATATTCAAAAACTACTTCCACATTTGTTACTAATAACATTAATACTGGCTTTAAACAGGAAGCAGGCCTGCTGACAAGAGAGGAACTGATCACACCCCTCAGAGATGCATTTCACGGGGCAGAACAGCCAGTCACCCTATTTCTTGATTAGGTAAGGGCTCATACATTGTCCTATGAAGACAGAGAGCCAAAATTCTATCAGCTGAAAAGTAGGCTAGAGAATTAGTCTCATTCCCAAGTCCTTGTTTTGTTAACTTGCCACTTGGTTCTGAAACATTACCTACCACCATTCTGATCACTAGTCAGGGTGTTTTCTGCCATACAACAAATGAAGTAAAAGTCATGAATTGGTTTCATTTCCTTAAAAGTCTGCTCATTACTAAGAAGTACCAGTTGGTACCAGCTTATTAAATCAGAGTGTGGGCTGCTTATAACCTGGGGCTAAGTCCCTTCACTGTAAGAGAACTCAATTTGCATCTTAAAGCTCCACTGCTTCTCAGGAAGCCTTGTTTCCTTGAGCTCACCAGAGCCAGGAAGGGGCAGAATTTTCTTCCATGGACCTGTGAATCATCACCACTGTACATAATCAGCAGCAAAACTGTCCCGCTTCCCCTACCCCAGGGCTGTCTCTTAAACACAATCTTCCACTTTGGAAAGTTCATTTTATTTTTATTTTGCCTTTTTGAGACAGGGTCTCACTGTGCAGATCAGGCTGGCCTTGAACTCACTTTGTAGCCCAGGCTGGCCTCACACTCACAGTGACCCTTTGGCCTCAGCCTTCCAAGTGCTGGGATTACAGGCGTGCACCACCATGCCCAGCCCTGAAAAGTTCATTTTAAAGAATCTTTAGAAATGCAAAATGCACCCCTGCAGCCCCCCTCCCTAACAATGCCAGCTCTGGATCCAAAAGCCTTTTATCTTACAACTAGTTGCTCTGGTTCGGTACTACTGTCCCGAGAACCATCATGGAGGAAAAAGAGAACATTTGAGGGATTTTTTAGAGAACTTACATGTTAAGTGAATGAAAAGCAAGCCATTGATGACAAGGGAGAATCATAGTTAGCAATATCCTGTCCTATCTCACTTTGCCTAGGAACATTACTGCGGACCCCTGCAGTGAGCCTCCAATCTCCTGCCAGGTGTTGCAGCGGGAGAAAGAGCCAGAGATAAAGAGCAAGCAGCAGGGATCCAAGATGATCCGTTGTTCACGGGACGCGAGGCAGCCAGAACCTCAGCACTCATGGATTGAGGAGGAGATCACTCATGACTGAGAGGCACCAGTGACCTTAAACTGATGAGGATCCTGCCCCAGCATGGCTTTAGTCTCAGTCTTTAGTTTTAGCCTTAGTCTTAGTGGGTTGGAGAGGGTGGCCCACCCCTAAGAGATAATGGGAAATCTCAAAAGGGTGATTCCAATGATCTCAAGCTTCAATTCACCCCTTAGTGAAGTACATAAAACTAGTCATTGTGAGTTTGTGGTCCCCAACAAACATTCCCTCTCTACTGTTAACATATCATAAAGAAATAAGTCCCCTCTTGTGTCCTGCAGACAGTGAGTTCCTCTGAGTCCTGGCAGATGGAATTCACTCTCACCCCCCAAACCCCAACCTCCTCCTGGGAGGCTGTATTGAGGCAATTTCTCACCACTCCCTCACTTCTGCAGAGATCTGAGGGTCTCTTCTGTGGACTATAGATCCACTGAGGTGCTGGTTAGGACTCGGTGGTCATCAACAGGGCACCTCTGTTTCAGTGCTGTCCTCTTTTGTGTACAGGGTAAGGACCGAGGGAAACTCCCACTGGTTAATATTCCTTTCACCTTCCATGGACCTGAGCAACTGAGTGTGTCACTGTATATCCACAAGTCTCGTCAGGCAGACCTTGGCCTTGGCCTCTCCTTGCCTTGTGTATGCTTGACGCTCATCTGTTATTTAAGGTTCACTGAGTAAGAGGGGACTCCTTTAAAAATCCAAGTAACTCAAGGCTCACTGTTATTAACTCTTTGGGAGGAAGAGCACCAGTCCATAGACCCCTCAGAATATGTTGAAAGGTAAGGATGTTTTCCCTCAGAAAACTCTAACTGCACAAATGTTTGTGCACATATTGTGGAAGTTTGTAAGCTACAAGAACCTCAGGCAAGAACCTGTACTCTGAGGGGATAAAGTCCTATCAATTACTCATGCTGTGGAATAAAATAGTGTTATCAGATTTGTTTCCTCACATTTGTTAAGAGCCTGTCACGCTAAGGCAGATACCATGCTGAGCACTTGGGTTCTAACAGCAGGTAAAGACAGCATACCCTCCCAGAACACTTGAACAAGTTCTGGCCAGTGTGATGTAGAACGCAGGCATTCATCACACAGGCACAGAAATAGATACAAACGTATGTACTAAGCCCAAGAGAGAGGTACATGGTACCGTGGGGACCTGTTACAGGACTTGATTCACGTAGCAGGTCCATGGAGGCATCCCCCAAGGAGATGACTCGGTCTCAGGGCTGAAGAGGGGCAAAGGTGAAGAGCGCGCCGTGTGCAAAGGCTCTGCGGCAGAGCAGGGCAGGAGTCAGGAACTGAAGGAAGCTGACATAGCTGGAGTGCAGAGACCAAACAATAGCACTGGTAAGGAGAAGCACAAAACATGGACAGGACAGAAAACATGGGGCCTCCCGAGCCTTAGTAAGATTCTGGGCTATATTGTAAGAAAAACAAGATATTAAATTGGGGGCAGTGGCAGGGTGGGAGTGCTAGGTGCCGGTGACGCAATTCGATTTCTTTCAGTCAGTGACTGAACATAGACAGTGGCCCGCTGGGGGCTGAGTAGCTATGGAAGGACCACCTAGGAGGGATTAAGGGAGGAGCAGGCACAGAGAACTATGTTCGAGGTGGAGGAAAGGAGCAGATCTGAGAGCTGTATAAAAAATAAAGCTGGCAGGGGCACTCCGAACTATCGGTCCCAGGGAAGAGTCCAGCAGAACTGGAAGAGTGTAGGAGGGAAGGCATTCCTTTCCTGTGTTTGGGGTAGGAGCAACTTGAAAACATTCCTAAGGGTGACCTGGAGAAGTCTGGCATTCTTGGCATTCTCCACCAAATCCATTCTCTGGGTTCTTGATCCTCCATATGACTCCGACTTCAGGACCTGCCCAGGGCTGTCTCATCTCACAATGATCCCTGCTCCATACCACGCAGTTGCTCCCCAGGGGATCCCAAATCACAGGTCCAGCGCCTTGGTGTCATCCATGTCTTCCAGTTGGTCTGCATAATCTAGCTCTTGCTAAAATATGAGTGACTACTAGCTAGTCACAGCTCCACCTGGAAGACATACCTGAAACAAACTCTCACTGTTGTGAATTTTAATAAACCAATACATTTAGGGTGGCCCAGAGAACAAACCTTGGGAGCAACAGAGTCACATGCAGTAGTCCTGGTAAGGATCTCTGTTCTCCTCTTCAGAAACTTCCACTTCACCTACCCCAGAAATCACAGGCTCTATGAAATTTCCAAAGTTCTCTGCTGCTCAGTCACTCACTACCGAGGAGCACCAAATGTGTGCATAAGAGAGAGGTAACTGCAGTCTCTAAGCCTCACCACCCCCGGTGAGAGGCAACAAGGAATAGGGCCTGTGTGGCAAATGGCTCAGGATCAGGCATGTGTACGTCCGCACCCTTTAGTGACAAGTCTACTTCTACAAAGGCCTAAGCCCCCGTGGAAAGCTCAGATTAAATTCATGTTACAAACTGAACACAGTGGCACATATCTATGATCCCAGTTACCTGGAAAGCTGAGGCAGGAGGATGGCAAGTTCATGACCAGTCTGAGCAATTTAGCAAGACCCTGTCTCAAAATAAAGTAAAATAAAAATAAATAAAATAAAATGAACCGGGGATGTAGCTCACTGAAGACACTTCTCAACCATACACAGACCCTGGCTTTGGGCTGGGGATACAGCTCAGTGGCACAAGCACCTGCCTGGTGAGGGCAAGGTCCTGAGTTCGATTTCTGATACCAAAAAAATAAATAAAGACCCTGACTTCAATTTCCAACACAGAAAAAAAAATACAAAAATGTATGTCATCCTGTAGTCTTTTTCATCTGAGATGAAGCAAATATTGTCACCTTCATCTTTTACTGACGGCATCCGTCAACACTCACTGATTCACTGCCTCCTTTTCTTGGGTCTGTGGTATCTCCCGGATCTTTGCCCTTTGGTTAGCTTGTGTCTTATTGCTCAAGCCTGCTGTGAATGTGACCCCAATTAATTAGCTCATCTGGGCTCCCAGGGCCTTCTCCTGTTCCCACTGGGTGAGTCAAAAGCTACAAAGTGTTTGCTGAGATCACACTACACCCTCTGCCACAGAGAAACTCCTCAGCTGGGGCAGAGTGGAGGGTGTGGCACAAGGCTATGCCCTTAGAAGCACCTCCAGGCCCTCCCCTGAGAGAGACAGGGCTGTGTCTCCTGGGAAGTGCATGTCACATTCTCTGGTCTCTGGGTGCCAGAAAACTTTCATCACCAAGCAGATTTTCCAAACTCTTTTGTTTTTAGTAAGAATCTTTCATTCCCTTTATCCTCTGAAAATATTTCTCGACCTTTCAGTATTCACACCTTCTTTTCATTCTACAGCAGTTACGTCAAACCTTTTAGAGTTTTTAACGATACAAACATCCCGCTGCAGCAAGCGTGCCATAGGTTCACCATCGCTGTTCTATAGCCTTCTCTGACATTTCAAACAGCTTCCACCTAATTCTTTCACTCCAGTTCTTGAACACCAGACGGTGTCATATGCTTCTAAGAATTCCAAATTCTCCCATGACTTACAGTCAGCCCCTGTTCTGTCCCCACTCCCTTCTCTCCCTCCGTACGCTTTTTCCGTGTGTCTGTCACCTTGTTTTTCTCTATATCCTTTATATTTCTGTCCCTTTCCGTATGTCTGTTTCTGTTTTCTGTTCTTTTTTCTCTGCCCTCTCCATGCACATGCACATGTACATGTTCTCAGACCCCACTTAGGAACTACTCTTAGAAATATTGCTAGTATCTGTTATAATTTAAGCAGAACAACAAGACCTAAAGCATGACTGTGTTCCTGGAAACAGAAGATCTTATTGTTGCCAACAGTTTGAAATCTTCAAGTGCTCACATTTTTCAAGTTACTTTGCCAAACAGTTAAAAATGATGCAAGTCTGCATTATTTCAAGTCATATTTTCAAAGTTCTTTATGAGAGGGGTTACCCCTGGCCCATATCCAAATGGATGGGAAAATGCCAGCAAAACGTGGTGAAAAGTGTCTGTATAGCTTAGATATCGAAGGAGAAACAAGTTTAATGAATTCCAACTATAAATCATCTATACTAGCAATGTTATAGCTCTTCCCCTGAAGCAGCACTGGCTTAAGCTTCTCTGTGATTGGCCCAATCAGGACATACATAGGTAGCATCGCTGGTCAGTAAATCAGTGCCACAAGGAGAGGAGCTGTGGTTTTTCCATGAGGTGGTCACTGTGTCAACATTCAGTACAGAGTTAACATATATGATTGCAAAGTATAGGCTGAGCAGAAAGGGCAAAACAAATCAAATATTATTTAACAAAGAAAATCTTCAACTGATAGTATAGTTCAATGGTGGAGCACATGCTTAGCATGTGTAAGGCCTGGGTTCTAGCACCAAGAAAGAAACACAGAGAAAGAAAGCTACAAGCCTTGTATCTTAAGTCTAATTCTTTACCTAAGTTGCATTATTTCAACAAATATAATTACTCTTCATTTAGCTTTACACTTATTATCGGTTTAAGCCCAAAGAAGTGACTTTCTTTTCTATTCAGTTGACGTTGCAGGAAGTCATGCATAGATGGGCAGCTCTGAGGCAAGGAACAGAGGCTCCATGGACTCTGTATGGAGAAGACAGCTGGTTTAGAAAATTGACAGGAGGAGCCTGAGGAAGGCTAGTTTCGAGCAAGAGAGGTTTGTTCCATTTATTCTGTCAGTCACCGGTATGACTGGCATCCCTGCAGAGTTAGTGGGAGGAGCACATCTGGGGCTAAACTGTGGCCTAAGCCACCTGTGGCGCGTCACCACCTCTACATTCCTGGTGTCAAAGGCCACCTGCTGTTTTGCCATCTCTATTCAAAGCTGATTCTCCATGGCAGGGCCTGGGCGTGCCAGGCAAGACAACATACCAGGTTGCAAATGTCAAATAAATCTTTAAAATAAAAAGTGAAGGACTGTAAAGGTAACTCTTAAACTCAGCCTTCTGGATCTTAGTAGTCAAAGCCACCAAAGGAAATTTCCAGGGCGTCCTCACTTTGAGCTACAGGTGATAGGTTGTCATGGGTAACTAGCCTAAGAAGTATTATAGGCTTGCCTTGTAAATAATGATACTTCTTTATTACAAAAGGGGGGATGCAGACCAGACCACTGTTGACCTTCTGAACTTTGCCATGTTCTGATTCTGGGGAGTTTTAGTGTTGGACTCCAGCCATAGAAGGACTTTTCAGAGATGGGGGAAGAAAGTTAGCAGTTGTTCAGAGAGACTTTACTAGGCCCTTGGAAACAGGTGGGTCCGTTGTCCACAAAGAGACCCACAAAATAGATGCTTTACTTGCTCCCTCACGTTTCCAACTGGTCCAAGGTACCGAGACCAGGTAGACCTATATATCGCAGCCCATGTCTAAGCCTCCTGGTGCTCACAGCCTTCTGTATATATTTGCACCAACAAGGATAGGGCTGGCCCATGCAACACAGAGGATGGGTGGGCTATTGGTCAGTGACCTGGATGACAGTGCACTTCTGTTATTCTTGGATCAGTCATTTTGGGAGAACCTAGCTGCCATGGCAGCAGAATACTCAAGCCGCCCTGTGGAGAAGTCTGCAGGGTGAAGAACAGAGGCTTTCTACCAACAACTGCCATTGACTTGCCATACTTGAAGGTGAGTTTCCACAGAAGTGGACTCTCCAGCCCCGGTCAAGCTTTCAGATGTCTGCAGCCTGGCTGACAACTACAGTTGCATGAGAGACATTAGGCCAGAACCACCTGGCTCCTGATCCACAAAAGTGTGATGTGCTACATGTTTGAAGATGCTAAATTTGGGGCAAATTTGTTATGTAGCAGTAGATAACTAAGACACCAGGTGTATTATTAAACCCAAATTGCTGATGACCTCAGCTCAAAAACATGGGAAAG
Source organism: Dinomys branickii (assembly GCA_004027595.1). Lineage (NCBI taxonomy): Eukaryota > Metazoa > Chordata > Mammalia > Rodentia > Dinomyidae > Dinomys > Dinomys branickii. The sequence goes on from PVLD010010235.1 coordinate 37,838, forward strand.
ATTACACAAACAGATTTGCTCTGAAAACCTGGAAGTAACCATGTTAATTCAGTCATTGTCCTCTACTGAATCTGAAGATATTTTATCCTCTCAGGACTTAACTATGCCAGGATTTTGATTGTGAGGTACAGTGGCAGTACCATGCTACATACAGGACAGGGACAGGTAAATACAAACAAATATAAGGGAAATAGATAGTATTATTTAACAAATGCAGAAAGAGTGGTACAGTCCTCATTTTTCTTCTTCTCATCAATGTCATATGTAATTTTCCTTAATACGTTCTCATAATAATGTCTTAAGAATCTGGCAAAGGAGCTAAATTGCCCCTAAAGCAAGTCATCCTCAAATACCAGCCCCACCACACCCTTAACAGTATCAAACAATTTTCTTTACTAAAAATTCTACGGAATTTATCTGCCCAAATTTATCAGTTTGATCCCTACATTTTCCTAAAACGACACTTTAAAAAAGTTGAAAGCAACTTATTTCATCTCTTTATGCTATTTGGGAAATTTAAAACATATTTCTAAATGTTCTTCTCAAAGTATTCAAAAACCATATTATCCATGTATTGCTGAGTTACTCTCTAGGATTAATCTAATTTCCAGAGTTCCTGAGCCTGCTTAGAGGCGTTAGCTGCAACCAACAGTTCCACAACCAGTGGCTACAGGGCTGTGACCATATTTCGTTTGGTGCTGTCTGGGCTTCAAAGTCACCCAGAGTTTTGGCATCAGCTCCAAAAGTAACTTTCCCAAATGCAGACCTAAGAGCTTTCCCCAAAAGATTGAAATTCAAATGGAAAAATAAATATTGAAAATATAAAAGGGAAAATATAGTCCTCATCCCCAAAGAAGATTTTAAAAATCGAGGCCACGTATTCAAAACCCAGGAAAATATAGAGAAGAATGTTATAAGTCACACTGAAAGGACAGGACCCTGGAAAGACTTTTAGAAGATATATTTACATAACTGCTTTGTCCACATTTCTTGGAGATTTTCCTATTTTGTGCTTAAAACACAGGAAAATTAGGAGCAAGTTATAGGCCTGCATAGTTTTGCTCCCATTTCTCTTTGAGTCATGGTAGGGACCTGACAGGAATGAGCAGTGCACGGCTCAGGCCTGGCAGCCTGAGAAGCACCAAGAGCTGACAAAGCTCTGAGGTTCTCTTCGGCCGGCTGGCAGCTCGCTGCTCACTGACTGGGTCACCCAGCCCTGAACACACTGTGTTCCTAGAAAGTGGGGACTACCGGAGGCATGGGGACAATAATTACTGTTTTTGAAGATGTGAAGAGGTTGGGCCAACAAAGCAAAGATTATTTACAGACACAGAGACAGGCTTTTCGGATCCTGGCGTTGTCTGGTGCCCCACCTCCGTGATCCGGATAAGCAGGGGTAATGCGGGTGCGTGTTATAGAATACCATGTGGTATGGGGAGGAGGGCATGGACGTGACTCAGAAACTCCCTGAGAATGAACTGTTTGGAGTTTAAATGGATTCAGGCCAACCTGGATCACAATTCAGCTATTCTTTATCCTTTTGGGTGTTGAAACCCAGCAATTTGCCTCTGGCCAAGTTTAAGCTAGAATCTTAGTCATTGTCATAAACCTTCAGTTTTTGCGATTCAGTCTGTTCATTAGTTTACTAGCCAGGCCACGCTGACTGTTTAAGAACTTCACCTCAGTACTACCTAGACCTTCAACCTCATGGCAACCTGCAATGGTGGATCACTCCAGCATGCTCTTCCTCAACCGCTAAGTGGACTGTGGACCTCAGAGCACTCAGTAACTCTGTGAAAGCATCCAGGGCTGATATCAAAAGGAAGAGATTGCTAATAATAGTGTTTGGAAATACTTATGCAAAATTTACAGAAGGGAGAAATGTCAACCTTTAAAAATAGCAGTGAATATGGATGAAAAGCAAGAGTTTAGATGCAGAGGCTTTCTTTAGTTGCCTGAAGAATAGGTAGGACCATGGTCGAGAGGGCCCAAGGCATATAGAAGAGAGTTAAGAGCAGCTCAGACAGATTTTATGCTGCCTCATAGTTCTGCCAAGGGCAACACTGAATCTGATACAGCAGCCTCAGAGCATGTGGTGATTCATAACCTATGCTCAAGGCCCCTCTGTGCTCTTCCTCCTGGTTGAGTGCATGACATCATTTGACAAGTCATCCTCAATTATGTCACAAGTCTCAGGGACAGGGAGAGATATCAACAGAATTTAGAAGAGACTAAAAGGTAATGCTCCTTGGGATCCACTCCCAGTTCCATCACTGACTCATAGGATGATTTTATTATTTCCATTGTTATTAGGTCTATTTTATTAAAGACTCATACAATACTTAATAAAATTTGGAGGTCAACCCAGAACCATTCTTTGGGGCATAGTTTCTAAATTAACTGTAGAACTTCCTTTGGGATACAAATGAGGAGAAAAGTATACATGAAATTTATAAAATCTAACAGAAATGGGATGAGAAATCTTGATGGGTCATTTTCCTTATTTACAAAATTTTTAAAAAAATTTTTAAGTAAAGCTATAGACATAAAATTAACCATTTTACAGTGAACAATCTAGTGTTATTTGGCACATTCATAATGGAGTAGAAGTATCACCTCTCCCTAGTTCCAAAACATTTCCAGTGCTCCAAAGTAAAACATGCCCCCTAAGCAGCTATCCATCCTTCCCCTCAGCCATCTGACAATGTAAACCCATCTTTCTTCTGTCACTATAGATTTATCTGCTTGGGATAGTTATTATAAAATATGTGATCTTTTGCATCTGGGTTCTTTCAGTTAATGTAATGTTTTTTAGATTCATCTATATTATGATATATATTAGTTCTGCATTCCTTTTTATAACTAAGTGATATTACAGGGCACATACATATTGCAGTTTTTTCATTCATTTGAGTATTGATAGAAACATAAGTTGTTTCACCCCAGAGCTATTGTGCACCCCTCCTTCTTACCTTTCATCCCCCACCACACACTCCATTCTTTTCTTATTGTACATCCTTCCAAAGATACTCATTATTGCTAGCTTATCTCTAAGGTATTTCTGGAGGGCTGAGAACAGAAGAGAGAGTTGTGGGTCAGAAGACAAGGAGGGAGAGGAATTTGGGAATGAAAAACAAAGATACACAGGATGGTATACAAGAGCAATCCACAGACACAAGTAAAGCAGAAAGCACAGGAACCATTGAGAAGAGGATGTTTTGGTAAGTTATTGTTATGGTTTGTGTTTAGAAGTCCCCCAAAGCCTCATGCCACAGTCACAGGTGCAACTTTTTCAGAGGTGGCTGGATCTAGAGTGTGTGAAGCTGGAATTGATTCATGGAGCAATGTTAGGTTCAAGAGCACTAGGATTAAGGGTGTGAGTGCTATTCACCCTAAGTAGTTTGGACAAAACAAAAGAGGCAGAAAGATACTGTTAAGGTCCCTTGTTTCTTTTGCTGTCTTTGCCTTCAATGAACTATTTCTCCTCTGCCATGTGCCACTCTGTCTTGGAGCCAGCTAACTATGGACTGAAACCTCTGCAAATAGTAAGCCAAATAAACATTTCCTCCCTTGTTTTCTCTCAATGAGAAATGTAACTAAGACAATTACCTTTCTCCTCAAAAGGCTTAGCAGAAATTTCCTCAAAGAGATTTAGAGGGTTAGTTGAATGCATATGTGTGTGTGTGTGTGTGTTTGGGGGGTCATCCCCAAAATAACATTTTCCAAAAGACTGCAGTTTTTGTTTGTTTCATTTTGTTTTCCAGTTCTGGAAATCAAATCCAGGGCCTTGTACATGCCAGGTAAGTGCTCTATCCCTGAGGTACATTCCTATCCCTGAGACTGGAGTTTTAAAATGTCACTGGGAGATTTCTCACCCCTAGGTTCTCTAGGTATTTCTTAATCCAGATATTTTAATTAAAATATTAATTTAATTCATTGAATTCTAAGGCTTTTAATTGACAACTGTAAAATATGTGGGGTGCAGTACAACATTATGATATTTGCATACATTGTGGAATAATTGCATCAAGCTAATGAACACACCCACGCCTCACATCCTTGTCCTTTCTTTAAGGTAAGAACATTTGAAATCTACTCTTACAGCAATTTAAAAATATCCAGTGCATTAGTATTAGCTGTGGTTGCCTTGCTGTGCACTGTATCTGTAAGGTGTGCTTCTCTCATGTGGTTGGAACTAGTTGCACCATTTGACTGATGCCTCACTTTTCCCATCCAGCACACCAGACCCTGGTAACCAGCATTCTCCCCACTTTTATGACTTCAAGAGATGATGCAGTGTCTGCTGAGAGTCTTTTAGAAGACACTGAATTTCAGAAAATAACTTCAGTAATAATTACTGGAAGAAAATATTGGTGTCTGTGTTCTTTGAGGTTCTCCTGTTAAAAGAAATTGGTCAATTTGAGTTAGATTAATGACTATCTATTCCAGCCATGGAAAGGATGGCTGTAATTCATCTTTTAGAATGGAAAGGGGGAGGCCTTTTAAACACTAACTCCAAAATCAGCTCATACCTAAATGGGTGTGGCCTTTGCAAATATGAGGTTCGTATTATCCATACTGAAATCGATACGGAAAAACAAAATGAGGAGGGCAACTGCATGCTCTTCATTTATTCTACTGACATGTATTACTGAACCCCACCTTAGGTCTAAATTTGTCTAAAATATCTCTGAAAATATTGCTTTGGTGGCATAATGTAAGGAGATGCAACATATTTAAGCAATACAGTTTGTCAACTTGTCTGGAAAAAGAGGTTTTAAGTCCCACAGCTCCCGACGCCTGTCATTCCTCTTCTCGATTGCAGGTACTTTTCTCTTCCCATTAAGGTCACGAGAGACCAAGAGCAAATGGTGGGTGAAGATGGTCACAAAGTGGAGGTGGGTGGCAGGGGCCACAGGGTGTGAACAGATGCATGGCGTCCATCTGACGGAGCAAAATCTACACTAGGAGAGTCAGAACTAAAACCAGACATCACAGTCAGGCATGAATTATGATCTAGTGTCCTATTCTAGCTCTGAGCAGCATTTTTTTTCTACTGACAAAATGTCTGTGTGTATCCATGTGTGCAAAATTTTATATAATTTAAAAATTACCTTTGGCCCATGGCTAGATAAGAAACCCAAATTTTCAACTGCAAATCAGAAAAATGTATAGTATCAACTTTTGCTGCTTTTGTTGTCAACTCTGTATCTCAACAACAGGATACCCAAACCCTATGGGCTGTTCTCTGGACACTCAGGAGGAAGGAGAAGGGAGAGGGGATATATTGTGAAGACGCAGTGTGGGGAACAAGTCAGTTGGTTTTTAAATTCCAAAAGGATGACATAGAAGAAGTTTTTTAAAAAAGACATCTAAATTACAACTAAAGCCTATCAAGGCTGACAATAATGAGATCTGAAAATGGTTCTCATAGGATGATTCCTCAGTCAGCTGGAGCCAAGCCATAGCAGAACAACATTGCTGTGCACTCTGTTACAGATGCAAACCCTCAGGCTCTGCTCTAGACCAAGAGCTTAGTCTGGTGGGTTTGCCATAGGAGAATAACACATATGGGGTTGTTTAAACATCAGAAATGTATTTCCACACTGGTCTGGAGGCTGTAAGTCCAAGATTGAGGCACCATCAGGGTTGGTTTATGATGAGGCCTCCCCTGCTGGCTTGTTGGCAGCCAGCTTTCACTGTGGCCTCACCTGGCCTTTGTTCTGTGTGTTTCTGTTCTGTGTGTATATCAGAGAGGGAGGGAGAGGGAGAGGGAGGGAGAGGGAGCGAGGAGGGAGGAGGGAGGGAGGGAGGAGGGAGGAGGGAGGAGATCGCTCTCTGGTGCTCCTTTCTTTTTATAGGGACAACAGATACTACGTAAGGGTCCCACCCTTATGACCTCATCTGACTTTATAACCTCCCTAAAAGCCCTATCTTAAAGTAACTGTGACTGTGGGGATTAAAACTCCAACATATGAATTGGGGGCACGAATCACCCCACAGTCGATAGCATCTATTAAATTAGAAGCACTAAAGAAGAGCCTGGATAAAACTGTGCTTCAACAAACCCTCTGCACCATCCAGATGCATGGTAAAATTTGAGAATATTGTCCTAAAAATGAGAAAGGTGCTCATTTTGATGCCTTAGCTCTCAATGATCTGTGCATTTTTCTACTGAAGTGTGCTCCTCTCATCAGAGATGTTTGAACTTTAAAAGTTGGCCAATAAAATCTGCCAGAATGATCAATTGTGTTGACTTTTTGTTACCAAGGCTAAGAGTGTTTTCATTAATGATTTTTGGAAGCACAAAAGTAATCCACACATAGAGAGAAGGAAAGGAGCCAAACCATTTAATGGGGCTAGAAAGGGCTTTTCTGCTGGGACAGCTGCCATTAGAGGGGTGACCTGCAGCGTCTGCATATTAAATATGACCAATTTGTCCCTGGCCCAGCAATTGTGGGAGAAGGAAAAGTTGGAAGAAAACAATCCTGGGCCAGAGAAAGAGGCCTGTTGCACCTACTGGGTAGGTTTTCCTGGCAGCACTTTTGCTATAAGCTATTGCTGTCTGCCTGTAGCAATGGAGGCTGGTAGCCCTTTGGTCTGTGGAGAACCAAACACCAGAGAAAAGAAAGCAAGGATAAAGGGAAGGACAAAGAAGAGGTGGAGGAGGAGGAGGAGGAGGAGGAAGGAGAAGAGCAGGAGAAAGAGGAGTGGTGTGAGGAGGAGAAAGAAGAAGAAACCCCAAAAGCCTTCAGTTGATAAATGTGATCTCAACAATGAGCAGGACAAAAGCAGAAACACACTGATGACACATCTGCCCTTGTGGTCAAGAAGCCAAAGTGGAATCCCTTAGAGAAGCGCAAAGCCTGGAACTCACCCTTAGAGAATAACAGGTAGACAAGTTAAAAGGACAAGACTTACGAGCAGTACAAGAACCCAGTTTAGCACAGCCCGAGGGGAATTAAAGGAAGCAGAGACATAGTGCAATGCGAATTTGTAAAAAATAATTTCTCCAACTGGACAGTGCACAGAGGTAAGTTTTTGCCATGAATGGCTACTTTGTAAAATACCATTTCTGCATCTCTCTAGATGGTCACTACTCTTCTCCTTTATTCAGTTAGTGGGCTGAGTACATTGTTAATTTTTGTTTAGTAAACAAGCTTTGCAATTATAGAATAAATCCTACTTTGTTGTGATCCATCATTATTTACATGTTGCTAGACTTAGCTAGGGTTTTATTTATAATACGTGCATTTATATTGATAGTGAAATGGATCTGTAATTTTCCTTTCTGTTGTTGTTGAGAGTATATAATTTTGGTATCAAGATTGTACTTGCCTCACCAGGGGTATTAGTGCACACCTGCAATCTCATCATTCTAGAAGGCTGAGGCAGGGGCTGGGGATATAGCTCAGTGGAATAAGCGCTTGCCTAGCAAGCGCAGGGTCCTGAGTTCGATCCCCAGTACCACAAAAAAAAAAAAAAATAGAAGGCTGAGGCAGGGGGATCACAAGTTTTTTAGCTCAGTTTAGGAATTTAATGACTTGGCAAGACATTATTTCAAAATAAAAAGGACAGGGATGTACCTGACTCTTGGGTTCAACCCCCAGTAAGCCTCCTACCAAGTTTGTATGTGCCTTATAAGATGCATAGTGTATGCTCTTGTTTTTCATGTTGTTTAGAAAAGATGGTTTTCATTTCTACCTTAATAGTTGATAGAACTCGTAAGTAAATCTACCAGAGCCTAATGTTTTCTTTGTGCTGATATTTTAATAACTGATTCAATTTTTTAATGTTTGGAAATATTCAGGTTTTCTATATCATCTTTTTGGCTTTGGTAAGTTATATATTTCTAGGAATTTGTCTACTTCCATTAAATGTTCAAGTTTACTACATGTAGATAATTACCCATAACACTGTCTTATCATTTTAAAGAGTGTTCAATAGGTAATGGTGCCGCTCTGCTTATTCCTGTGGTTGGCTATGTGTGCCTTCTCTCTTTTTACAACAATCCGTATTACACGGGGATTTAAATCTTATGAGTCTTTGAGAATCAGCTCTGGCTTTGTTGGTCTCCTTTATTATATGTTTGCTTTCTGCTCCATTGCTTTCTGCTTTTGTTGCTTCTATTTGATTTGTACTTTCTAACTTCTTGAGATGGGTGATTTAACTCTCTAACGTCAGCCTTTCTCCTTCTCGCATTCATGCTTTTAATGTTATGATTTTTTTTTCTAAAGATTTAGCTCACAGTTATGGATACACTACTTTTTAGAGGTTTTCAAATTTTACTTTATATATTGAGTTTACTTTGTATAATATTCACACTTACCCTAGGTTTTGTCATTTGTTTATTGTTTACATGGCATATTTTTCTATCTATATCCTCTTGGATCTCTTTAAAACATCTTCTAATTGGGTTTTCTTTTGAGTTCTGTTTGATAATCTTTTTCTTTTAATTGAAGCGTTTAAGCCATCCTGTGTATTGATAACTCATAGATTAAATCTCTGTCTTATTATATGTATTTCATTCTGCCTCCCTTTCATGTCTTTTTTATTTTTTTGCTCTTTCTCGCTTCTTTACATTTACTTATTAGCTTATTCAGCAAAATGTAATGACATAAAAATTAGCGTGACAATTAGGGTGGAGTATCGACCTGCCTGATTTTGGGACTGGCCTGAAGAATTGGGGGGGGCGCACTTCTAGAGGTGTCATATAGACCTGGCCTGGAGTCTGTGTCTTGTCCCTTACCCCTTCTTCCCTCTGCTCTTGCTCTTCTTCCTGGACACCGTGAACCAGGCAGCTTTGCTCTCCCACCCGCTTCTGCCATGATGTCCCCGTCTTGGAGACAGGGGGCTGATTAAGGATGATTGTTGTAGTTAGGGCTTATAAGGGAATAGAGTAAATACAGGACACATAATTTATAGGATTATTTTGTATTATTCACCCAAAAAGTCAAATGCAAAAGAGTGCAGGAGATCTGTCCATGCACTAGAGACCCAAAGAATCCAGCTGAGTGTCTGGATCCCACAGCAACATCCTATACAAATCTAGCTGAAGACCTAGAGCCCATGGCAATGTCCTCCACGAGTCCAGCTAGAGGTCTAGAACCCACAACAATGTCTTATTCAAGTCTGTATCAAGGACCTGTGGCTGGGTATGGTAGCACATACCTATGACCCCAGTACTTGGAAGGCTGAGGCAGGAGGATCCCTTTAAATTTGAGGCCAGCCTAGGCTACAAAGTGAGTTCAAGGCCAACCTGAACTGCATATCAAAACACTGTCTCAAAAAGACCAAAAAAAAAAAAAAAAAAAAAAACAGATCTGCACTGGGAGGGACCAAAGGTCAGTGGTGGAAGCTAGAAAATCTGCACCAGTGAGATAAAGAATCTGTGCCAGCAGGCTGAGGGGTCTGCACTGGACCCAGGAAGGGATACTCAAAATAAGAACCAGAGCTCTGTTGCAAAGAATCACAGCTGTCCTCAGTGACAGCAAGGACCCGAGCTCCTCCGACAATAACAGCTGAGTTCACATCAGGACAACCAATGTGACAAGCTTCTCCAGCAGACTCAACAGCACACCATCTTTCCCTCAGTTCTCCTTTTATGCTGTTGGCAGCAGTCCTCAGGTGGGCCTTCTACCCCCAGAACCATGCTGACTTAGTTCAGCTGGGTGTTACAAATTGACCACTAGTTAATCTACCACAGTGGTGGACTAACTAATCTGGTGGAGAAAATTTCAAGATAGGCCAACATGCAAACTGTGGCATGAATATTGCTGACTGACTTTAGCCAGATTTATAGTAATAATGAAGGACAAAGGCTGAACAGAAAAATTTGGCCAGTGATGGAGACCACTATGAAACAGCCCAGAGCAGGGCTTAAATTAACCAATTGGCTTTTTATGTTTACTTGTGAATCTGTCCAAAGCCTAGGCCACTTGTCTAGAAGTGGGCAAAGGACTCATAGTACGTGAACCTCTGTGAGTCACTATCCCTACTAAAACCTATAATGGTGGACGAAGCCAGAAAAACCTCAAAGGATAAAACAAAATCACAGCCAAGGACACTTGAATGCAGTTTCAACTAGATAAAGACTATAACCTCAGGCATCTCACTACTTGGTGGCTTAACTTAATCCTTATTAAAGATTAATTTAATAACTTACTTGGAGAAGTCCTTGAGTAATTCTGCCCTTTTTGAGTACTTCCTCCCTTCTTTTGATAACCAAGTAAATTACAGGCCACCAGAGAAGGTCTTGGTCTTAGCCCTGAAAAAATCTTGAATTGTATGAAAGGGCTTTGGTCCTCCCGGAGCCCTGAAATCATTCCACTTGCTTCTTTTCACTTAGCCTTCATCACACATTCAGGAGATTGCAGACCTGATCAGCCCACAATAACTAAGGGATATTTTAACCTGATAGCCCAGAAAGGGCTATGTGTAAAGTTGGGGTCAAAGGAGGTATGACTGCTGGAGAAATTAGTGTAATCTCAAAGAAACTTATCACTTTGTACTGGGATAAAAAGAAAATTGCCTTGAGGTCATCTCTGAATTCACCAAGATCCTACCTATTCCAGGTTCAAGCATGTAAAAGTAAAAACTTTTCATTTGAGAAGAGAGACCCTGGAATCTTCTCCAGATGGACTTTGTACAGAATTGATTTCCTGGGATTCATTTCACTGTTCTCAGTCTTCCAAGCACTCAAATGGCCACTGCTGCCATGGTCCAAGCAGGCCCAGCTACTGCTCCTCTTGACAGCAGACCTTGGTGTGGTCCATATAATGCTGATTTTACCATCAGACAAAAGATGCAAGAGTTGTGGGGTAAGGGAGGCTTCCATCCAGATTTCAAAGGAAGGCTGTAGAGGGCAGGCAAGGAGCCCCTGAGAAGGCAGTAAAGTTGAAGGTATGGGGTATATCAGTTAGGATTCACTAGAAGAACAGGTTTCATTATATGTATCCTGTTTCTCCCAGAAAAAAACCTAACCAGAAAACAATCAGCTTTGAAAATTAGAGATAAGAAATGCCAGCCCCCATCACCTTGCCTTACCTACACTTATAGAGTAGCCACCAAGTAAGAAAATAGTGAGGCATAATCTTCTGCATGACTCTAGCCATCATCATGGTAATGATCAGAGCTTATTTTCTGGTTAGGTCTGATTTCTTTGGAAACATGGTATAATTATGTAAAGGACTTACTAAGTAGGTTTCTAGTGGCTGTCTGCTGCATTGGGGCTGAATGCAAAATGGCTGTCTGTGCACTGGAAGGTTGGAGGATCCAGTCAGAAACCAAAGGCTGGAACTCACTGCAGTATCCAATGGTAGTCTGCGTCAAAAAGCCACAGGGTCTGCACTGGAAGAATGAAGAAACTAGAGACAAATGTCCAACGGGAGTAGAAAAAACTGGAGCTCCTCCTCCAAAGCAAAATGGAAGACTTTGCTTCCTCTCTTTTTCCTTTTTCTTCTTGTTCTTCTCTTTGATTTTTTTTTTTTTTTTTTTTTTGAGACAGGGTCTTGCTATGAGTTCAGGATGTGGGCCTTGAACTCTATGCAGTCCAGGCTAGCCTCTAGTTTGCAGTGATTTTTCTGCCTCAGCCTCCCAAGTGGTGGGATTACAAGTATGTAATTGCTACCACATCTAGTTCCTTCTTCTTTCCTTTTTTATTGTATCCCAGATACAAGCCTTTTTGTTGTTACCAGTCACAACTGGGTGGAACTTACCCCCTCAGCTTGTTCTTATGTGTTCAGTCAGCCACAGACACACCCAGAACTGTGCTCCCCTAATCCACTCAGCGTTTCTTAATCCATTCAAGTTGACATCACAAATAACTATTGCAGAGGTAGACCCCAGGAGGTTGGAGATGCTAGGAACATGGAACATCTGCTGACCAAAAGCTGCAGGCAGTAAGTAGAAGCAGCCCAAGAGCAAGGCTGTGTGAGCTGCAACCAATAAGGCTATAGGGTTGCCCAAGCCCTTTGGAACTCGTATTTTTACACCATGTGCCCTGGATGCTGGACAAGGAGCTATAGGATTTAATGTCTTCCCTGATAGGTCTCATTCTTGTTTTGGCTCAGTCCTTTTCTATTCTTCTATTTTTCTATTTTGTGTCTGTCTCTGTCTTTCTCTCTCTTTCTGTCTGTCTTCCTCTCATGTGCCACTGCATCCAGCTATTTCTTTCTTTTGGAATGGTAATGTTTACCTTGTGCAATTGTACCTTGGGATTATGTAACTTGTTTATGTTTTTATATATGTTCACAACTAAGAGTTTGTTTTCAGTCTCAGAAGAGACTTGGACTTGGACTTTTGGAAAATGCTGGCACCACTGAAACTTTGTCAAATTCTAGTGGTAGGCAAGATGGTTGTATTACATTAGGCCAAATTATTAATTTGCTCTTATCTTTATTTGGAGATTAAATATGATTTGAGATGTGTTTGGGTGGGAAGCTGGGCAAGAGTGGGATGCGGAGGTTACGGTGGAGGGTCAGCTTGCTTGGCTGGACATGTCTGGGTGGTCGTGCAGGAATACCCTTGGCGCCTACATCTGTCCCTCACCTCTCCTTCCTTGGCACTGCATCCCTGCTCTGGTTCCCAGCCATGATGCACTAAGCAGCACCGCTCCACCGTGCTTTCTCCGGGACGTTCTCACTTGGAGCCAGCCCACCGCGGACCGAATTTCCTGAAATACTAAGCCAAATTAAACCCTTCCCTCCTTCAGTTGTGGGTGTCAGCTACTGTATCTCAGAAAAGGGAAAGCCGACTGGCACAGCACCTTAGTGGCTTTAAGTACTTGAACAATCAATGTTGTACAACCACTACATTCCAGTTCCAGAATTTTCTTATCTCAGACAGAAACTGTACCCAGTGACTATTTTTTTGTTCTATTTTCTTTCTGTTAGTTTGGAAGCTGTACACTTTTTTACTAATCGTGGAAATTATCTTAGCATTTACACTATGTACCCTTGACTTATTAAGCTCTGATGCTAATTGGTACTCGTATCCTGTTTCCACACAATTCAAAAACCTTAAAAGACTATTATTAACCATGTTTGTCTCTTGTGCTATTATTCTTGCTCAAGTTACATATATATATATATATATATATATATATATATATATACCTATTAAATGTTAGCATAAGTGTTTGAGATAGTCAATGTTTATTTTTGCCTTATATTTGCCTTTTTACTGCTCTTTATTCTGTCTTGATTCTCTGATTTGTTATGTGGGATATTTTAATATTTGAAAAATACTTATGAGTTCTTCTCTTGGTGTGATTTCTCTCAATTTGTATCTTCTCTAAAAATATCTACTAAGCAGGTACTAGCACACACCTGTCATCCCAGCACTTGAGAGGCTGAGGCAGGAGGATCACCATGAGTTCAAGGTTAACCTAGGCTACACAGTGAGATCTTGTCTCTAAATAAATAAATAAACAAACAAACAAACAATCTGCAATGGTTTTGATGTGTTGGCTACACCCTCCCCACCCCCTCATTTATGTCTTGGAATTCAATGCACAATGCAACAGTGTTGAGATATGAGATGATTATATCATGAGTAGGAGTAGATTAAGGCTATTATCTTTTTGGAGGATTTTATCGAAGGAGTAAGTTCCTATGAAATAATGAGTTTGGGCCCTTCTCTCTCCTATCTACCACAATGACTTCCATTGCGTTACAATACAGCAAGAAGATGCTCAACCAGATGTACCCCTTCATTCCCTAACTCCCAATCTGTGGTATCCTGTTACAGTGATATAAAACAGACAAAATCTTTACTGCCAACATTTTATTTTACTTTACTGTTTTATTAGGACATGCTTGCAGTACACAATAATTACATTTGTTGTTGGACGTTGATACATATATGTAACTCATCTCATTTTTTCTTCATCTCTTACCACTTCCTCCCAGTTCCTTTCAAATCTTGGTCCCCCTTCCATTTGCAAAATAATACCTATATTTTAAAGGGATATTTTGGTAGGTACAGAACACTAGGCTGGAAATTATTTTCTTTCAACATATAGAAAATATCCCAGTATCTCCTGGCATTTGGTTTTTCTTATGAAAAAATCTATTACTTCATATTGCATCTTTGAAGTTAGTTTATAATTTTTTCCCACCATTATCCTACACCTAGCTGCTTTTTATACTCTCCTACTGTCTGCTTTCTTTAGGCTTTCCTCTCATAAGAACAGTTTTCTCTACCTGTTTTTCAGTCCTTTCCCACATTTTGCTAGATTTTGTTTTCCCATATAGAGGGCAAAGGGTCATGCCTAGACTTGCTGGTAGAAATCCCTGAATTGAGATTCATAGAAATAATATAAATCCTGCCTCCCAGAGGCTGATATGATAGGCTGCAAAATCTAGAGAGAGGGAGGGAGGTAAGAGAGAGAGACAGAGAGAGAGAGAGACTGATAGTATCTGTAAAACTATAAAACGGAGCTAGAATTTCAGTTCTCAAAATGTTTGCATCAAGCCTAAGTAATATATTTGGTGACTAGCAGCATTGCGTGGGTTCAGGCCTACCTGGAGGAGCAAAGCAGCGAGTAAAATCAGGAATTTACTTATTCAATCACCTCTCACATTCGGTGGTTTACATACATCTCAAGGACTGTCTCCAGCCTCATCAGCCTCAGTGCCTGTGTTAGGAAAACGCAGGGAGATTGAGGAGGCTACATACATTCACACAAGTCCCCAGTACCTATTCCCTTCCATACATGTTTCCTAAATCTGTGCAGAACTGGTCAGTGTTCATGACTTTCATCTTTGAACTCAAGGCTAGTGTTCTTGGACCTGGGTTTAAGGATCTTCATTTCTTTTTTCATATCCAGTAACTTGGAAGTGAGAGGTTGTTTCACTTTTTATATAGGTTTTACTTTTTTGGAGAGAGAAGATCTCACTATGTAGTGCAGGCTGACCTTGAACTTGATTATGTAGTGGGGCTGGCTTTCAACTTGTGATGATCTTCCTGCCTCAGCCTCCCAAGTGCTAGGATTGTAGGCATGCACCATCACACCCAGCATACTTGTTTTTTAGGACAGGGTTTTTTGTTTTTGTTTTTATTTCTTGAGACAAGGTTTTTCTATGTAGTCGTGGCTGACCTTGAACTCATTATGTAGCCCAGGTGGGCCTTGAACTCATGGCAATTCTTCTGCTTCAGCCTGCCAAGTGCTGAGATTAATGTATGTGCCACCACATCCAGTTTTGTATTTTATAATTTTTAAAAACCTATATTTAACCATACAATTTTCTAACGTGGTCAAGTTATTCAATATTTTTATCACCTTCTTAAGTACCATAAAAACATTAGCATATTTTTTCATTAAGTACACATTTTCATTATAGTTATGTCCTAGTGTTACAGCAGTTTTAGGTATACCAGAGGTGAAGAAATTGAGCAGCACTCAGAGTACAGGGGACCAAGCTTTATACACTGGTGGGCTCAGAGCAGCTGCATGCTCCAAAGTCTGAGCCTCAAACTAGTACAGGAAGTTACTTTTATATTATGTATCAGGTAGGGCAGGGATCTTTCATGAGAGAATGAAACTTTACAAATATGGGAACAAACTGGAAACAGAAATAGGCCAGGTACAGCTTGTACCTCTGGTACATCTTATGATTAGAAAACCTGTTTACAGAAGTGGGAGGAACACTGAAGACTATCAGCATATTGGGGTATTGATACGTTTCGAACAGAAAAGTTCTCCCTCACTATTGCCATCATTTAGATCTAAAATAGCTCCCCCAAAGTCTCAGGTGATCAGAGGTGGAACTTTTGGAAGCTGATTGGATCATAGGACCTGTATGGTCATCAGTGGGTTAATACTTTGATGAGCTCACAGCTGAAAGAGCGCTTAGGATTTGGGACCTGGTTGAAGGAAGCCATGGATTCAGCAGGTTTCCTCTACCATGTCCTTCCACCATGACTTTTCTGCCTTGGAGCCCGTTGACCAAGCATGGACTGAACCTTCTGAAATCACAAGCCAAAATAAACCTCTTCTCCCTTAAATTGCAGATCCCAGATACTTTGTCCCAGAGATGGGAAAGTGACTGATACATTTAGACTTAGAGTTTTAAATATTTTTAAATTTTAAACAAAAGTTCAATTTTATAACACATTTGACAATTTCTGAACTTCCTATTATTTCTTTCATCCCAGCTTCCTCTGAGGCTTTTTGTTTCTTCTTGTTAAGTACTTATTTTCATGGTTATTTTCTTGAAGAATTATATGTTGGAAATTATAAAATAATGTCAGAAAATATCTTCATCTGGTGTTTACTGATAGAAAACAGTTTGTCATAAAATGCCCAGTAGCAAGTATTTTTCCCCAACAATTTGCTTCTAGGGTTTATTATGGCTCATGAGAAGTCAGAGGTCAGCCTGTGTCATATTCTCTTAGTTATTCTGCCTTCTGCCACTGAGAACACTTAAGATTTATGTGTATTCTTGATCCTTCAGGATTTCACTGAGGAGTTATGATTATCCTTCTGTCATAGTGATTAGATCATACTTTCAATTATTTCTACTTTTATTCACTATCCTGTTAGTTATTTACTTGTACCCTTAGGAAAGGTATTCTGCACCCTTCTTTGACAAGGGTGAAATAGCAAATATTTTAGGCTTTGCAGGCCATATGAAGTCTTCATCACATATTCTTTTTTTCCTTCATATTTTTAAACAGCTTTTTAAAAGCTTTTTTTAGCTCATAAGCTATAGAAAAGCTTGATGACTCTCACTCTAAAGTTCTAGGCATTATTGCCAGGTGTCAGGCACATATTGTTCCTAGGATTCATCTCCTTCCCAGTGAACCCAGGTTTTTCTTTAAAGGCACACACACTGTACAGACAGCACCACTGCAATGCTACAAACCGCATCATGCTTAACGGGAAATAGCTGAAATCACTTGGAACCCAGGGGATCTGTAGAAATGTAACCCTGCCACCTAGATTGTAATTCTGGAAGTGCTGCAGGGAGCCTTTCAGTCAGTGGATAGTCTCAGCCTATTGCAATGTTTGCCATATTCACACATTTGATGCAGAATTTCACAAAACAGTGCCCATCTTTACTTCACACACGCACTGCGATGATTTTCTCTTCTATGCTGTATTACTTTGTAAAGTTAAAAATGCTGCCATTCACTAAATTGCCTTTAGGGTTGTTTTAGTCTATTGAGACTGATGTGATAGAAAATCACAGAGTGAGTGGCTTGTAAACAGAGGGCATGTATTTCTCACAGTTCTGGAGACTGCAAGTCCTGGTACAGGATGCTGTTGGTCAGTGCCTCATAGAACCCTGTTCTTGGTTCACAGACAACAGTCCCTGGCTGTGTTGTCACATGGAAAAAGAGGGAGGAAGCTCTCTGGGTTCTCTTTTATACTGGCGCATATTCCATTCATGAATTAATCACTTCCCTATGACCCTCTATCCAAATATAATCACGTTGGGAATTAGGTTTCAACATATGAATTTGAGAGATAGACTCTTCAATTCATTCTGTAGGAATGGCCCACTAATTAGCTATGGGCTTCAATTTATAAAACACTATGATATTAGTTTTAGAACATTGGGAGAGTGTTAGGAGAGCTTTGTGTATTGGCCTGGGGCTCTAACCATCATTTATAGTATGTTTCATTGGCAAAATGTATTTCGATTTTCAAACAATTGGATTAGAATCTAATTTGGGGAATTCAATCTATCTGTATACTGCAACGGCCAAGGATTAATTCAGGAAAAATTTTATATTAGGAGTTCATTTAGACCAAAACACAGAAAAGCTGACAACTAATATTCCTAAAGTAATTCCAATAAACTTGTTTGCATGGGAATAGAGCTTATTTGGAAGTAGTCAACCTTGGCATTTATGCAACTTTTCTTTTTGTAGAAGGATTTAATTTAGACTTCTTAAAACAACACAGAATTAATTCATTTTACCCATAACATATGGACTGGAAGTTGGTTTAATATGTTTGCTACAAAATATAATTCTGCAGTTACCTGAAGGGTTTCCTCAAATTCACCTGCTTTTGCTTCTACAATTCCACTGTGCTTGCCAGGTGTTGGGCAAGCCCTTTCCCATCCTAGGTGGTCCTTTTGAGGAACTATTCCCCCATGTACTCAAACTTCATCACAGCTATTTTCTGGAACTTTCAAAAATATCTTTAGGGGTGCCAGAGCCTGCTCTAATTTTTAGGAGTTTCTAGACATTTCTAATCTATTTTATAATATTTTGAACAGTCTCACTCAGTCAATTCTAAGCTATGTGTGTATGAGTAGCTATCTTTGGCTCATTTGAGAGATTTATAAATTGATCATTTTGGGCATGGTAGCACATGCGTATAATCCTAGCACTTGGGAGGCTGAGGAAGGAGGGTTGCCACAGGTTCAAGGCCAGCCTGGGCTGCATAGTGAGTTCAAGGCCAACCTGAACAGCATAGTGAGATCTTTCTCAAAAACCAAAATTTATCACTTTGTTTTATTTTACAAAATCTTTGGGGTTTAGAATTACATAGGTGAACCCTTCCACTTTTCAATACTTTTAAAATGAACTGTACTACCACCTTTTTCTACCCTCAAAAAGTCAAATGTCCTTCAAGATAATGGGTTCCAGGACCTGCATCTTCTCTTTGGGGTTGCAACACTTGAATGTGCAAAGCCACTGCTTGCTCACGTGGTGATG
This sequence comes from Dinomys branickii, assembly GCA_004027595.1. Classification (NCBI taxonomy): domain Eukaryota; kingdom Metazoa; phylum Chordata; class Mammalia; order Rodentia; family Dinomyidae; genus Dinomys; species Dinomys branickii. The sequence goes on from PVLD010010235.1 coordinate 56,513, forward strand.
GATACCCCAGGAGGATGAAAGCAGATCCAAGTCCTCCCTCCAGCAGCCCACATGCCTGAATGCCTCCAGTCCCTCACATGAGAGGACAATGTGGGCCCCACCCAGGACATGAGATGCATGGATGAGGGAAAAGTGAGTATCTACAACCCCCTTCCTCCATCACTAAACTTTTATCCTTTAAATCTTGACCTTGAACAGGTTTCTTAACCTGTGTAGGCCTCCGTTTCCTCTCCTATAAAACAAAAATCAGTATGCTCACATACATTTTGTCTGTGTGCGATGTTGGGGGTAAGAGGACTCAATTAGCTGTTATGCAAGATGTACTTGTTCTATCTGGCACATGGTAAGCCTCTTAGCAAATGTTAATTCTTTTCCTACGGTTTTCTTTCCAGAGTCTCAATTTAAAATAAGTTTCAAAAATATATTTGGGGGACTTCCTAGTTCAAGATGGTTCCCTGGTGGTCTAGTGGTTAGGATTCAAGCACTCTCTACTTCAAGATGGGGAATGGAGGACTGGTATTTTCTTAACTTTGCTCACTTTACCCTCTTTCTGCCATATCTCCCACTACACCTGCGGTCCAACTCAGGTGGGAGTAAACGCCTAACAGCAGACAGGATAGGGGCAGGACCCCCACTGAACGACGCAGTAGAGGAAAGATCAAGTCTGACTAACTAAATTTCACCAGGCTCCAGGATCAGGAAAGTGAGAATTGGACACCAGGAAAATGCTCACAAAGGGAAGAGATGACTCAGAACAGTCTCTTCTCATTGGCACAAGCGTCATGACTTTGAACTTGTAAAAAAGGCATGATGATCCTAACATACTCTGTTAAAACTAATTATTGGTATCCAAACTTTTGAAACCTGTTTATGGAAGGTTTCTATGTAATTACAGAAAAAAATACCACTTGACTCAAGGTTGTATAATACATTAATTAATGGCGGAGGCTTTGGGGTTAGACTTCCTGGATTTAAATCCCAGGTCCACCTCACTGAGATGACTCCTAAGGCCAGGGGGAGTGAGACATAGGAATATTACAAAGAAATGCATTCTAGGGCTGGGGATATAGCTCAGTGGAATAAGCGCTTGCCTGGCAAGCGCAGGGTCCTGAGTTCGATCCCCAGTACCGCAAAAAGAAAAAAGAAAAAAAAAAAAGAAATGCATTCTAGGCAGTGGGAACAGGAAGTACAAGAAACTTGAGGTAGGGCCAAGCTAGAAGTGTTTGAAGAGTAGTCTTCTTCTTCAATGACAGAGAAGGCAAAGTGCAGCAAGTTATTTAACCTTGCCCAAAAAAGAGGGCTTGGACTTTGCGTTGACCTCTGAGAACTCATCTCTAAGTCCTTAGAATGTTGTGCCTGACAATACTGTTTTTGCTTGCCTATGGTCTTGGGTCAAGAACACCAATGTGGTTGGGACGTAGAGGAGTTTTGGGGGATGTGGTATCAGCTTGACCTCATAAAAGGCTGGAAACATCAGCCACTGGGCAGTACACTGTGCCTGCAAGGTAAAGCCATAGTAGAGACTACATACAAAGATCTCCACAGGCATCCATGATTGACAGTACTGCATGGATGTTGTCACATGTCAGGATGGTAACACTGTCCTGACCCCATTAGAAGAAGAAAATTGGAAGCTCCATGTTGGCATCCTTCTGGGTTCTGCCTTATTTCCTTTAGCTGACTTTAATTGGTATCTTTTCCCTGTTATAAATTGTAATGGTGACTAGAATGCCTTTCAGGAAATTTTGTGAGTCCTTCTAGAAAATTATCAAAACTGAAGGTGGTTGGGGGAATTTCTGACCTTGCAGTTGGCATGGGAGTGACAGTGCTCTGATGTGGACAGTGTTCCCCTTTGTCTGTACAGTTTGCTCCTGCAGAGAGGTACCAGGGAACTAAGTCATACAGAGCCTTGTAAAGCATAGCAAAGATTTTGGTTATAATTCTGAAATAAATGATAAACTATTAGAGGGATATAGATAAAGGAAGGACTTAAGATAACTTAGGTATTAGCAGGTCAGTCTTGCTACATTGAAATTGGATGCAATAAAATCGTGACAGAAGGGGACTGAACAGGAAGCTATTTAAGAGGCTACTGCAGTGATTTTTAGGAAGAGTTTATAGTAGCTGGGAGCCAGACAGACAGAGTAAAAAATGTAAGAGATGTAAGAACTTGAATTCTTTATGTAAAAGTAGACCCAGGCAGCTTTGCTTTCAGATACAGGAGTCATAGCCATGTTGCTGTTCAAAGTTCAAAAGCTGACAAGCAACCAGTGATGAAACTTGTGTTACAAAACTTGTGAACAGTTTGTAAATAGCAATTAAAATAGTACCAAAATTGGAAAGGGATGAGTGGAAGAACAACATTATTGATAACTAAAGAAGTAACATATACTTAACCGTGTTCAAGTGGCCGTAAGGACTGAAAATGCGAGCCATTGAAACCGGAGGTCTTAGGAAAATGGATTGGGGAAGGAATGGAGCTGTTGTTGCTCTTTATTTAAAATCTTTAACATAACAGCAGCACAGAACAAATTCCGTGTACACCTAGTTTTACTATAATAAAATGGAAGTGTTAATAAAACTTTTCCAAGTAGGAAAAGTTGTATTTTCTGCAGTGATAGTGATCATGACATGATTTGCATGATTTAAACAACCCCCAAGAAATTAAATAGTAAATATGGCTCCAAGTTGAATCTTTACCTTTGAAATTTTACTTTTTTCAGAAAAAATTTTTGCATATTTCTACTGTGTTTTGGGGAACAGCTTATGCAAAGTAGTTCATACAGTTCAACTGAGTGCAACTCCAGGATATGGTGAAAGGAAATAAACAGTAGCCTAACTCATAAGAGGCCTGGCAGCCTCACCTTTCACTCTCCTGGAAATTTAAGCCTCCTTCTAAAGAGACCTGGGCCCCCTGGTAGAGAGATGAGAGGTAGGGGAGGGAAAAGGAAAGAGGGAGAAAGAGAGAGAGGAAGACAGAGGAGGAAGAAGAGGAAGATGAAAGGGTAGAAATGGAAGGGGAGTGGAGAGGAAGAGGAGAGCCTGGTCAAATTCCAACTGTTTCAACCACCCCTGCTAGAGAGCTCTAAATTCAGGTGAATCTGTGTTAGTTTTCTATAAGGAAGCACCAAAAAACTGGGTGGCTTAAAACAACAGAAATGTGTTCTCTCACAGTTCTATAGGTTATGAATTTGAAATCAAGGTGTGTTAGCAAGGTGAGTCCCCTGTGAGGTCCTCAGGGGGATCTGTTTCTTGCCTCTTCCTGCTTCTGGTGGTTGCCAGCAGCCCTCGGCATTCCTGCAGCTATATGACTGCCATCTCTTTCTCCACTGTCACGTAGTGTTTCCCTGTGCACGTGTGTGTTTTCATTTCTTCTTATAAAGACATCAGTCAGATTAGATTAGGATCATCTGTAGTCCAACATGGCCTTATCTTAACTAATTGTAAAGGCTCTTTTTCTTCCAAACACCACCATATTCTGAGATTCTAGGTAAACACAGACTTTTGGGAGTTGCTAGAGAGAAGCTGTCTTGAACATCCTTGCCCCAGACAAGCCTCCTGACAAGCTGCTTTGACAGGTATGATGAGTAGGAAAATTGCCCACTTTGCAAAATCATAGGTAAATAAATGGTTGTAATCTGAACGCACTAAGTTTTGAGATGATTTGTTATATAGTAGAGATAATCGAAACAGTCCTTTTGAAACATTAGAGAGGGGATTTGAATATTAATATTCAATTTGAATATCAATGTATAGACAGGTTTAACATGTGTATAATCCCAGCCAGTTGGAAGGCTGAGGCAAGAGAATCCCAGCAAGTTTGAGGCCAGCCTGGGCAACTTTGTGACTTAGGGAGGCCCTACCTCAAAATTAAATAAAAGGGATGAGGAGGCAGCTAGGTATGAGAGCACTTGTCTAGCAAGCACAAAGACTTGGGTACAATCACCATTACTGTTTTTTTAAAAAAAGTTTTTAATATATAAGTGAAATTCCAATAAAGGATGAGAACACTGGAGTCTTTACAAAAAGATACTGTAATTTTCCTGCAATGTCCTCTATATCATTTCAATAAATCATTTACTTTACTGGGAGTTTCTGAGGGGTAATTTTCTGTTTAGAATGAGAAGGAAAATAATGCCCTGAAATGGCTGCTCAAGGTTGAGCAACACAGGAGGAATGTAAAATATTCTGAACTAGATAAGAGGATTTTGTTTCCTGTGAAGGACACTAGATTGTATTATATTTGATAGTCTCTGGAAAAGCAAAAGGAAGAGAATGGGATGGGTTATAACTGACATCTTAGCCTGTAAGATTAGGTTAACTGGCCAAAGATGCCAAGCAAACAAAGGAGACCTGGTCCTGACCAGGTGTCTAATAACTCCATCCTTGTTTCTTTTATACACATGAAGTTAAGTCTCCACCTTTGGTAAGCCTTGGAGCCAACCGAATGAGGAAAGAGATATGCTGCCAATTTTCCATAACAGCCTCCAAAAAGTGTGCAGAATGAGAAACAGTAAATATTAGTTTCTTGTGACATAGTGATACTGGATATACGGTAATTCATCAAAGAACATTTTATAAGAAACAATACAAGTTATGAGTAGGAAAGATTTATTGAGAAATAGCTCCTGAGAGACAGGAGGGGACCTGAAAAATGGGTTGCCACCAAGGTCCTTTGTCAGGGGTAATGTATACAGTAAAGTTACAATGTATGAGATAGGAGATTACGGCAAGGCAAAGCTGGCTAGGGTGGTTGGCATGACCTACTAATTATAAGGTCCCAGACACATGTGCAGAACAGTTCCCAAAGCCCTATCCAGGAACTTCTCATGAGAACTCAAGCACATTTTCAATAGGAAGGCCTAGACCTGATGTCAGCCTGAGACATGGGATCACAGCATCACTTCCCAGGGCCTGTAGATAGTTCTTGCTAGTTTCCTTGAGATTTGCACAATTTAAAGGGCATACCTGTCACAGCTGAGTGGGCTGAAAGTAGTCCAAGCTCTTGGGTACAACAAGGAAACAATAACCAGGCATGGTGGTGCACACCTGTAATCCTAGCACTGGGGAGGCTGAGGCAGGAGGATCGTTGTGAGTTTGAGACCAGCCTGGGCTACAAAGTGAGCTCAAGGCCATCCTGAACTGCATAGTGAGACCCTGTGTCAATGTCTCAAAAAATAGAACAAAACAAGGAAAGAATTGCCAAGCATTCACCTTACAGTATATAGTAAGAAGCTACATTTATTGAAGATCATGGGATGGTAGCAGGAACAGGGAGAAAGGCAAAGGGAAAGAAGATGAGGGGAAAGGGGGCTTGAGTGTGAAATGGGAAAAAACAGCCTTGATAACTCAGGCTTCAAGTATGTAAAGGATCAAACACCACTGACCCAAGGTGCCTCCCACTGTCTGTCTGTCTGTCTGTCTGTCTGTCTCTCTCTCTCTCTCTCTCTCTCTAATGTGAGCAATCTATGCAATCTCCTAAACTCAATCCCAGGTAATCATTAGGGTGGTTTTAACTTCCATCTTCTATAGCTACTTCCAGCTGAATAGGAACATCAGCCCTACCTATGAGACCAAGGAACTCTCACCCTGACTGACCTAGGAGTGTAAGAAAGTTGAGCCCTTCCTTCAAAGATTTCTTGATGAACCATGGGCATGGAAGCACACTCTGATGTCAAATTATGATCACCACCAATAGTCTGACAGTATTTTAGACCTATTGACAAGGGAAGTACATCCTTCATTTGGGACCAACATAGCCCCTTTGTTTCAGCTTTTAGGAGATCTAGTCTCCTCCAGTGTTGTACAACCACTGCTCCTTGCGATTCTATCTGGTCTTGGAGGAGGGAAATACTCTGAACACGTTCATCTAAGCTGTCTATCAAGTTCTTACTTGGTGTGGATTTCATCTGCATGATCACAGGAATTTTGGCAGTCTCTACATACTAATAAACAAATTTTACTAAGGAATTAAGGCATGTATTATCAAAGCATGAGCACTAGAATGGAAAAGCAAATTGGGGAAGGAGCCACATCAGATACTATTCTTAAGGGATTGAAATAGCATTTGTATCTAGCTGGCTCCTAGATCTGTCTACAGGTGTAGAAAAAAATTGTCAGCAGAGGACAGTGATTGGAGCCCCCTTTTTATGTTTAGGCTACATTGTTATTAGTTTTATATATCTTTGGTTATAATCCTCCGTGTGGTATTCAAATCCAGGTTAAAGGGAGAACTGTGTCAATCAAAATTTACTTCTTGCTCTTAAAGTCAGTTAAGGGTCCTCAGGCATTGCTTTTAGAACCATGTCAGAGTCTCTAAGCTCCACTGTCAGTGTCAGCCAGTAGGATGGGTTATGGTCTTTCTGGACCATGTGGCTTCCTGTGACAGCATGGAAGAATTTTCTCATTGGTGATCCTCCTTTTTTGGCACACTGTCTATTGGTTGACTCCTGTCATCTGGTGTCTAACAATCTCCTTACTCAGGAGGTTGGGTGACCCATCAAAGTTGTAGGATCCAGTAGACAGATTCTCTCATGTCCTGGGTCCTTTTTGAACTTGGAGGACTAGAGCCAAAATATTGGCTGTCTTTTAAGACTAGTTACCCTCTAACTGTGGTTTCCAAGCCTTAGTTGTTGGACAGCCAAGAGGTCAGGTGCACCAGAATGGAAGTGGGAGCAGTGAGCTCAACTATTATAAGATCACTTGGACATCAACCACTTTGAAATGGAAAATATGGCCAGAGGACTGTTATTTTCTTACCAATCATGGTTGTTTTAGAAGTTGAATCCCTGCAGAAAGTTAACAGGTAACAATTATAAAGTTTTAAAGAGAAAACTTGAAATCAAGAGCCACACACACTATTTTAGCATGACAGTCATGACGGCACTATTATCTTTGAAACACACTTATATGTCCACTTTAGTATAAAAGAACCTTCTAGTCTATCATCTTCACTGATCATAAGACATTAAATGACACAAAGAAACTCTTACCTAATTTGCTATCTTTCAGTACAATGCCATCAATAAGGAACATACCTGGCATAAATATATCTCTGAAGCTTATAATGTCTAGTCTCTAATTTATAGTGTGTGGAACTGTGTGGACTGCTCAGTGCTTGAGCATCTCTAAGTGTAGTGACACATACATAACATACACATCACAAAATTTTTTTAAAAACTATTATCATCTAGCAGGTAGTCTCATGCTGGTGTGATATGCAACTCTTATCATAAATAATTTGAACCCAAGTAAGAGAAAGGCAGATATCTGAGTCTAAAAGAAAAAGTTATCATAAACAATCCCAGTTTTACATTTTAAAGACCTCTATAACCAGAAGGTAGGAGTATATTAGTACACCATTAAGTTAACTATAATGAGTGTCACAGCTATACGGAAACCTTTGTCTCTTAATTCAGTTTTATATCAAGAGCATCTTTTAATAAGAAAACCTTACTGTTTTACCCATAGAAAACTTAACCTTTTGATGATAACCAATGTAGACATATTGCAGTAAAATGTTCAGCAATCATCGGGGGTCCCATTAGTGAATAAAGATTGAAATAAATGTTTCTAGACAGCTGATCCTTTATTCACTAAGGGGAGTAGTTTCTTAATTTTTAAGTTTTTTATCTGAAAAAAGAATACATTGTATATTGTCATGTTCAAAGTAGTTATTCAGAGTATAAAATATGGGCATAAAAAATTCTCCAATTCATATTAGCATGAACCTTCCTTTTCAGTGAACTAAGAGTCACTAATGACATAGCTACCTTGAACTTTTCTTCCTTTTTCCTTCCTTCCTTTCCTTCCCCCAGTTTTTTTCCTTTTAAACAATTTCTTCCCATGTCACAATATCTGTTGTACATTCTAGACCTTATTTATACTTTCAGTTTCTCACACCAAGGAGACAATATGATGTTTACATGTATGAGTCTGATTTATTGCACTTATGAGTATGGTCTCAAGTTGCATCCATTTACCTATAAAAGTCTCCAGTTTATCTTTCTTTATGGCTGAGTAGTATTCCATTGTATAAAAATACCACATCTTTTTTATTGATTCGTCAGTTGATGGGCATGTGGATTGTTTCCAAGATTTAGCTATTATGCGTTTTGCTGCTATAAACATTGGTGCACATATATTGGTGTTCTATGATGTTTTTAATTCTGGGAAGATATCCACAAGGGGAAATGGAACTTTTAGTCCTAGGTTTTTGAGGAATTTCCATACTGATTTCCATAGCAGTTGTGTTGTGGGGAGTTCAACAAAATAGGCACTCACAAGAGACCAAAAATGCAGGAATGAACAAGCTTTATTCAAAAGCTGGTGATGAACAATCTCCAACAAGGAGCTAGAGATATCTGTGCTGATCTGTGGCCTGCCTCCAGTTTAAATACCTTTTTGGGTTTCCATACTAACCATACAACCACATTAGCTCATTTTCGGGAATTTTACAAGAATGTCACAGAATTGTCACAAGGTTTACATTTCCCAGAAGTGGCTGGCCATGTGCTGGTCAGGCAGACCTTGCTCCTTGCAGCACAGATACAGTTGAAATGTGGCATTGTATTTCAGGCTGTCAAAGGGTGGCTATGTCTGAGGATCCTTCCCAAGAGAATATATAGGCCATTAGTTATTGCACAGGGATACAAGATGATCTCTTTAACAGGTCTTTATGTGGGGCTTGTCTCAATGGTTAAGAAGACATCTGAGTGGGGATTCAGAAGGAATAGATGAGGTTGTTCCCATCTGTAGATAGGAGGAGTAAATATTAGGATCAAGGTTTAGCCTCATGGGGCTTACACCTAGTAAGATTGCACTTCCCTCAGGGATTTAACCTGGTAAAGTTGAATTTCCTTGTAAGGCCCTCAGGGGTTTTATTGCCTGGCTAGGCTGAATTCCTCTAGATTAGAGGTCCCCAGACCTAAGTGAGCACTGGTGATACTTCCTTGGACCCATTGGATTTCCCCTATCAAAAGTCATCTTCTGGTTGAAGAGTTCATAAGCAGGATACCTTAAGTGTCTCTTAGCCAATTAAAAAGGAATGAGACCAATCCCTAGAGAAAACTCTTTTCACTAGATTAAGTCATAAAACATACACATGTGGTGACAGAACCTCAAAATAAAAGTTAGGCATTATGCCCTTAGATAGCAGCATAAATTTAAAGCCACAGTTGCCATAATGAGAGCAAAACTGTGTAAAACAGGATAGTAAACCAACATCAGCAAACTCTCCCTGGAGGCAACAGTTCTAGCTAGGTAGGCTTTGGGACCCAAAGCAGTCAGTGAGGTCCACTACACTGCAATACCGGCACCAGTGCAGGCAGAAACAGGTAGCAGGATATTTAAAGGAGCCCTCCCTTCCCATGCAGGAAGACACTGGACCTCTTACTACTGTTTTCTTGAGTTGTCCAGAACAAACAACTAAACAAATGGAACATTCTCATTCATGAAGGCCTGAGAGGGAAAGGGAAAGGAGAGTAGGAGAAAAACTACAGAAAGGAAGCACTGCATGTGAGTGCATGACCCACAAGGAGTCACAAACAACCTCGGCACTAAACAAAGGGCCACCCGCGTTCAGGGCAGTCCACTAAGTACTTCACAGAGAAAAGCAACAGCTCTGGCCAGCCAGGTTACTCTCTCCTGGTCCCCTGCTGTGGACAGTATGCCAAAGCATTGTCTACGCTGATAGCCTTCTCTCCTGCTCTGGCAGCTTTTTCCCTTCTGCTCAGCTTGCACCCTTCCCCGCTGAGGCATGCTCCCCCAGCCTCCACGGTAGACTTTCCACATTGTGTGGATCAAAAACAGAATATAAGACCAATTGATTGGCAGGGCCCTCCCACAGGAGCCTGTAGTCCCACAGTCTAGTCTTCTCCATGTGGCGATTTGTCCACTCTCCTCCAAGGAAGCCATTTTTCACCCAGAAAAAGTGAGAGGGTCTCCCCACAGAATGGGCAGTTACCTTCCTTGATGGCCAGGTTGTCTGATCCCCCACTTCTGCTCAGGTCTGCAAAGATCTCTGGGTTTCTGATGCCTCTGATGTCTGGTGAGGTTTCTGGGCTACTGTGCAGTAGAGTCCCTTGGCTCATGTCATGATCTGATGAGTACCGAGGGCTGATCAGACCATCAGTTGCCTGCTCAGGGGGTACAGTGAAGGATAAAGAAAAACAAAGAGAAATGTGCAGGTTCCAGGGACTGGGAGGTCAGTCAGTGCCTCGGATTGGTCAAGGACAAAGACCTCTTTGGCTGGCCTACTTTTATTAGCCAGTGAGAAGCACAAGGGGAATGGCAGTGTCCTTTTCCTGGAACAGAGTAAGTTTGGCATCACAAAGTTAAGATCTTCCCCCACACCCCGGTCTTTGCTTTCTCTGTATTGTCCTCAGCAGATGTTTCTTACCTCACTGACTTAGATCCCACCCAGCCAGGAAGCCTGCAGTCTTCCACAAAATCTTCCCTATTCCTGAAGCAAATCAACATCTGTCCCATGACTGTAGGGTCTGTAGTTTGGCCCCCACCAATCTATCACATAGCTTTGGTCCCCAACAAGTGAGATCTCCTGGGGTTTGGTAAAGTCCTCCTGGCTGCCTCCTCAGATGTTACAGTTGGATGAGGCCAAAATAGTCCAGATTCTCCTGTACAACAAGGAAATAATTGCCAAGCAGACACCTTGCAGTATGTAGTAAGCAGCTCCATTGATTGAAGATCATGAGATGGTAGCAGGAACAGGGAGAAGCAACAGGAAAGAGAGTGAAGGAAAAGGAACTTGGGTGTGAAAGGGGGAAAAGGAGGCCTCAACAACTTAAGCTTCAAGTACTTATAGGGTCAGACACTGCTGATCCAACGTGCCTCCGATTGTCTCTCTGAGGTGAGAAATTTGTGCATTCCCCTAAATTTAATGCCAGGTAATTGCTAGGATTTTTTTTTTTTTTTTTTTTTTTTTTGGTCTTTTTGAGACAAGGTATCGCTATGCAGTTCAGGCTGGCCTTGAACTCACTTTGTAGCCCAGGCTGGTCTCAAATTTGCAACAATCTTCCTGCCTCAGCCTCGAGAGTGCTGGGATTACAGGCGTGTACCACCACACCCGGCTGCCGAATGGCCTTAAATTAAAGTCTGCATGGTCATTAGAGGGGTGTGGAGACTTCCGGTAAGATGGCAAACGGGTATGCAGCAGAGAAAGATCCTCCCGGAGGATCACCACCCAGATACCAGAATAGAGCAACACGAGAAAGACAAGAAGGAGAGAAATGAGTGCCCTGGTGTATGGACCCAGGAAAGATCTGAAACGGGAATTGAAGCCATCAGAAATAACAAACAAGACCTCTCCTGGAGGAAAAGCTCGAAGGACCGTCATGGCGTAGTGAGAGGAAGGGGAGGCGGAAAAGAAAGGAGCCACCGCTCCATACACACCCCCAGCCGCTCCCTCGTTCCGGCACTCGCAGCTTCAGCCTCAGAAGTCCCTGCTTGCGGAACTCTATCGACTTAGCCAGGGGAGAGTGGAGTCCTGAGAGCTGGTCCATAGCCGGAGAGGAGAAAGCCCCGCTCAGAAGGGAAGCAGCAGTGGTTGGAAGGTGTGGTCGAATCCAGTGTGAGGACTTGAAGATATGACAGCCACACAAGCAAAATCCCCACTCTGCAGAAACCTTTCTAATCAATGCCCCGAGGCAAGGCAGAGTCAAGGCAACCAGTGAGCAGCCCACCACATCCAGCTCTAGGTATGCCTGGAGGATATGGCCTCATACCTCTCCAGTGTGTGAGCAAATACCAGCAGAGAGTAGCCGAGGGGAGTGGAAGTAACCCTAATGCCACAGTAATTCCCAGGGATCCAGACATAAAACACATGGGAGCTGGAGCTCAACAATAAGAGAGGGCTGCAGACAGAGGTGGGATACAGGGCACCATACCCTTCTCACTCCAATACCAAGCAGGTAGCATGAGTTGAGTTACCGGGCTTCAGCTCCCACCCTGAACTCCCTCTCTGAGCAATGTGAGACTCAGGGGCCATTCACCATGTGTTTCTGACAACAATGGGCTGAGTCCACAGGCTTCAGGACTCACCCTAAACTACTAATATGAGCACCAAGAGGGTCTTCACACTGCTTGCATATATGAACCTTGTAAGAACCCATAGCATCAAACTACACGAAAAGCAGCAGTCCTGGAGCTTGAGAGACAACATACTCTACACAACAGACCTGAGAAAATCCTCCAGTTCTCTCCTTGAACTAGTAACTAAACTTAGTACACAGCTTGGACTACCACAATGAGCACAGGTGGGGGAGACCTCACTCTACTTGTGCCCAGCAGCGCAAGTGCACCCAATGCCCAGCCGCAAGAGGCAGGGAATGGCAACACTGGAGATCGAGAGGTGGGAGGAGGTGAAGACATGGAATTAAGGTGCAGACTTGCTTCTCTAATTGAGTGGGAATAGTCTCCAAAGAGTCATAGGAGGCCTACGGAGGGAACACCAGGGGCTTCAGCAGGGAGCTTGGCGGCCTGTGGGGGGAGAGGTCTCCCAGTCCGCCAGACCCCCTCGCAAAGCAGCAGCCACCCCAGGGTGGAGCCAGGTGGTACACCCGCCCCCATGAGAGGTGGTCCCTGTGGCGGAGCCAGGCGGTATGGCCTGGTTCTCCGTGAAAGCGGCCCTGAAGACTCACCTGAGCCTCTGGACATGGATGTGCTGTATTGAGGCAGAGCCTGGCGGTTCCTCCCTGTGTACCCCCTCCTAGTCAACCAGACACCCGATGGCTGAGAGGGCTTGCCAATTATAGTCTTTGAGAATGGGTGCTTCTCCAACTCCTGCCATAGCAATTTGTGAACACCCATATTTTACACAGCTTAATTCAAAGCAGCCAAGTCTTTTCCCAATGGAAGAGCAGGAAGGAGTAAATAAACCAAAAAGTACAGTTATTACCAATGAGAAGACAACTGATAGGGTGGTAGAACAATGGAGATGAGGTGGAGAAAATTGATTAATAGAACGAGCCATCATTTGTATAACTGAGTAACAAAGACGAAGATAACATTATGTAATACTGCATCTAGTGTCAACTCCCTAGTATTTTCTCTGTAATTTGCTATTTTCTTACCTGTTTTTGTGTTAACAAATGCAAAGATATCATTATGTAATACAGCATCCACACCATGAAGAACTGCCATCATAACTTGCCTTGGTAGCCCACACTGTGTTCCCTAGACATAGTGCATTCTCTCAATTTTTGCCTTACCCTCTTTTTCTACTTAATCACCCCAAGTTCACTCTGCAGAGCCAGTTTCTCACCCACTCCTAACTTTTACATTCTTAAATAAACTTTACCACTGCTTTTTGCACACTTCATTCAATTCTTTGTTCAAGAAGAAAAAAATCTGAATCTAACTCCAGAAGGAGAGGCAAGCCACCCAGAACCCAGCAACGTTTAGTTGGTGAGCCACACTGAGTAACAGGCTACCCAAAGCAAATACAGCATGGGTCCAACTGTAAGCAACCTATAGGATTACAAGTACAGAGACATAGCTAACACTGATTCAACAGGGAAACAAGTCACACAGCAAGGGTATATGGAAAGAACAAAAGGATTTTGGGGAAGGGATAGGTCTGGGTGCTCTGCTTGCCCACGTGGGCAGGTGATGCTGATTATAGTGTAATTCTAAGTTACTGCTTATTTAGGGAGGAATGGAGGCGTGGTCATTGCATCTTTACCTTGAGCCTGATCTTCAGATGTTCTTCCAGCCACAGTTCTCCTGTCTTTATTTTCTTCTGCTGACTTCCTTGAGAGCCCAGTCCCTCTCTGTGCACTAATTTTTATCTTACTCAGCTGCCTACAAAGTTCTGATAAAAATTGTTAAGTGATAAAACATAAAATGAGAAGAAAAAAAAAGTCTCCAAAAAAGAAAATGGCCTAATGCAGCCTCTTAGAAAAATAGTTGCAAATCTTCATATAGGATACAGACACAGTGAGATAATGTAAAAGAAATGAAAACTAAAAGAAATGAAAGCTAGGTAGAAAGACAAGAAAATCAAGATTTTTAAAACTGTACTTGGAAAAACTAGCTTCAGAGCACAAGCCCAATTCCTTGTTTTCTCTCTTGTCCCAAAACAAAGTAAACCTGGGAAACTGCCTTTCACCTACAGATCTGTTTGCCCTTTCCCTTTTTACTTGCAAAGTATCCTTTTTTGTTCATGAATAGACTGAACTTTTGGAATCTCTCCCACCCACCAGACAAGACTGAGGCTACACTGAAGTCCTTATCTTTCCACAGCTGAAAATACATAAGAGTCCCATCCCCAGCTGTAGTGTGCCTCGCTTGTCTGAGCCCCCACACTCTGCTCTTGAGTGAATCCTGTATCTCTACTGTGATCGGGCAGCCTGCTTCTAAAAAGTGGCTGGCCGACTAAATGTTGCTGGAGTCTCAGTTGCTCACCTCTCTGGAGCTGCGTTCCAGGAACAAGGAAATGAATGAAATGGACAAAAACCAGTGGCAAAGTTTATTCGAGAAAAGTAAAAGTTAAGAGTTAGAGAGAAACTGGCTCTGCAGAGTGTGCTCGGGGTGAGTGAATAGAAAAAGAGGGTGAGAGCAAAGATAAAGCACACGCTGCATCTGGGGGAAACTGCGCGGGTCACCATGGAAAGCTCCCATAGCACCGGCTCCCCGTGGCTGCTTTCTTCTATACTGTCCAAATTGCGAGGAAACCTGCAAGAACTTCTCCGTCCAGCCCTGAGAGGCGGTGCCAGGACCCCACGTCGCAGGCTGACTCCGGTGTAGGCCATCCTCCCGGAAACCTGCTCAAGTTCTCATGAGAGGTCCACGTGCAGGGCTTCGGGGACTTGTCTGCGCACGTATCTGGGATCTTGTAATTAACAGGTCACATCTGCTTTCCCAACTAGCTTAGACCATGCCCTAATCTCCTACCTCACTACCACTAATAAATCCTCCTCACATCTCTTTTATTAACTTATCCTGAAAATTGCTTCTCTGTGATGGAAATCAGTGAACCTGCAAACTTATTTTAGAAGTGTGGGTTAAGTTCCTTATTTTAGCCTTGGGGACACTTAGACCAGCCTGGTGACAATAGTGGACTCAAATTTAAGTCAAAAGCTCGAGATCCTTTCCTCTTTTTTTTTTTTTAATTTTATTTTAAAGACAAAAGAATGGAAACATATGAACCAGAAAAGCCATAAACAATACAGAAAAATACAAAGTTACACAGAATGTAGTAGGGAATTAGAACTGGATGTTGTATTACATAGTTATCTTCACATTAGTTAACACAAAAACATTAAAGGAAATACCAAATTATAGATAAGATAGTAGGGAATTTGCACTGGATGCTGTATAATATAAAGTTATCTTCATTTCTGCTAATACAAAAACGACTGAGGAAATACAGAATTATAGAGAACAT
>PVLD010010236.1:0-71916 GCA_004027595.1 Dinomys branickii
GGAGAGGGAGAGGGAGAGGGAGAATACGAACAAAAATCCCTCGGGGCTTAGGAGAAAGGTCACTTTTACATTGCCAGTTTTACATTGAGAGAGGTCACATTCTCCGCATCCTTCTTGCTAAACAGGCCACGCAGGAAATGTCATTTATAATTGTGTGTGTGTCTGTGTGTGTGTGTCTGTGTGTGAGCACACGTGTGTGTTAGTGAGGATTGAACTCTGGGGTGCTCTACCACATCGCCAGCCTCTTTTTATTTCTTAGCTTCTGACAAGTTCTTGCTAAGGTGCTCAGGGTAGCCTGCAATTTGCAATCCTCCTGCCTCAGCCTCCCTACAACTGGGCTTCAAGCCAGGCGCCATTATGCCCACGGGTTTGAGAAGACTCTAAAAACAGCAGAACAGGTGGTGTGGTATCCGAAAACCTCTGCACAGGGACTGGGGCAGGGAATGGGGGCTTGCTGGAGCCTACGGAAGGAACAAGTCTATTGCAGGGAGAAGCATAAGTTCTAGTCCTCTGGTGGGGGTGTGGAAAGAAAGTGAGATACAAAGTGTGACTTGAATGTCACAGTTTACACCATACATCCAAATATTACGTGTCAATTAAAAGCTGAAGTATTTAAGCGGGGTGAAAGATAGGCACAAAGGGCCTGCACAGTAGCCACCAAGCAGGAGTTTGTTTGAAAGCACAATTCTCTCCCCGCTCAGCTCCCCACATGGGGCCTGGGGTCTGGCTTAATACTCACAGGATGAGCTATTTCACAGTCACAAATATTTCTAGAGAACCAACAGCAGAGCTGAGGCTGACAGAGATACAGGGCGGCTGCACCCCCCAAGAGCTGCTGCCGCCCCAGCTCCCATAGCAGGGAACACTGTCAACCACTGTGGACCGGAAGGCATGCGAGAGCTGAACTTTGATCCACCCGCTACAACCAAGGAACCAGATTCCCCCTAACAACTCAGAAGGGTTGTCTCTGAATGCTAATTTCATTTACAAAGCCAAGGGGTTGGGATAAAGGATGAGCCCTAAGGGGAAGAACCAGTAGGGTAGTTAAACTATAATTACCTCCTTTAGAATATACTTAGTAAAATGTTCTTCCATTGCACAGACTTCTGGTGCAGACGCTTTACTATGCTCTGCTTTTCTCTCTACTCACCCCCCCACCCGCAGAGATCTTATCCACATCCCCCTAAAGCCAACAAAGTTCTTCATCTACAGCTCTAACTCTGAATTCTTTCCTAAATGATGCAAATAGACAGCCACCCTGCAAAGAACCATCCAGACTTCATGCACCTCCTCCATAAAACCTCCAGATCAAACTCACTCTCTCTGCCCTCATATGCGTCTCTTTCCTTACTTCCTCACTTACAGGTCGGTCACCTTCCAAGCAACCCGGCCACACACCTGGAAAGCAGCTTCTACTCCTACTCCTGCCTCTACCTCTCTATGCACCAGGTGTGTGTTCTCTTGCTCACCTTGAGTCCAAAACGTAAATGCCGGTCCAGGCCTGTCCTTGACTCAGCCAGCCCACAGCAAGACCCCCACACGGGCCCTGCCTTTGGCCTGCCCCATGCCTATCCCTCCTCCTCTCACTGGCAGCCTGATCTGGAAGGTGAAGGTGTTCGCCTACGGGGCTCTGATCAACTCCCACTGCCTTACTTGCCCTGACTCCTGTGTGAGTTTCCTTCTGGCCAAACCCATCTCCCAAGCGTCCTGAGGCTGTGCCCGTGCCCATGCCTCTTTCCATGCGGATGGACTGTTCTTTCTCACCTCCTGGAGGATACTCAGGAATCACTCAGTTCAGCCTATTCACTTTAGAGGTCAGGACGTAAGTTACAGAAAGCGAGAATGACTGACACCCAGTTACAGAGCCGGGCTGGACAGAACCCGTTCTCCCTGGTCAGAGCTATTTTTCTACGCTGCTCTAAGTCCTCATGATTTGCTTTTAATTGGAATGAAGGCTTTGGTGCAGTATTTCCTTGTCAGGATTCTGTCTTAGCTACTTTCCTCATCACTGGGTCACAATAGCCAACACCTACCACATAAAGGAGGAAAGCTTTATTTTGGTTCACGTTGACTGCCCATGGGCAGGCGGCTCCAGGCAGCCTGGTATGGCAGGAGGGGCATGGTGGAGGACGGCTGCTCATGGGTGGCAGGCAGGAAGCAGAGAGTCACAGAGTGGCAGAGGAGGGAGCTATGCCCTTCCAGGCCACACCCCAGTGGGCAGCATCTTCACCAGGTCCTGCCTCAACATCTTCTTTAGCTGAAACTAATTGGGACCAGTCCACTGAGATGATTATCATGCTCCCATGATCCAGTCACTTCTGAACACATGTGGCTTCTCCAGGAGAATTTAGAGCTAAACCATGGACGGTGACTGCATCACGGGGCTGCTGCGGTCACTAGTGGACTCATCCTCTGACGAGCTCCTGGCTGAGTGGGCCGCTGGAGGAGCAGGCTGGCTGGAGGAGGCCCCTAGGGCCAGAACCTGGAAGCGTATTCCTGACGAGAAAGCGGACTAACACAGGGCTAAATGCTCTAAGCCCACTACATGAAGGCTCAGGGTGGGACAGCTAGTGCCACACTGCCAGTGACTAAGGGAATTTCTTTTTTTTTTTTTTATTTTTTATTTTTTTATTTTTTTTTTTGGCGGTACTGGGGATTGAACTCAGGACCCTGCGCCTGCTAGGCAGGCGCGACTAAGGGAATTTCTTTGAGACTCGCAGACTTACCAGCTTTGCACCTTCAAGTTCAGCAGCAAGTACTGTGTAGACATAAAGGGCTTGCTGCCCCCACAGGGTCTGCATGAAGGGCCTGATGGCAGAATCAACCTCTCCCACAGAGCGAGCGAGCCAGCCGGTGGGCTCCAGCACTGCTGTCTATTGCTAAGGAGATCTGAAGAGCCAGGGCCTCTGTGGTCCAGGACACTGTGGTCCTTTCTTAGTATCTACATCCAAACCTCACCTCTGGCTCCCTAACTGAAAAGTCAGGTTTTTCAGAAGCTCACAGTGGGTTCTGATCACTCCTGATTAACTTAACGGTGAAACTGTAAAGTGAGATTTACTACATTTGTAATTAGTCAAATGGCATGTTTGCTCTGCACACCAAAAGCCTGGCTGGAGATCGTGGTGGTTGCCTGGGCCTCCTTATGGCAGGACTTTGTGTAACTGCCTTCACACGTGCCTCTTCTTGAGGTCAGAAACTGTGTCTCTCTCATTCTGCGTGCACAGCAGACAAGCCCGTAACGCAGTAAAGCTGACACTGAACTCGGAGAAGCAGCAGATTCCTGGCGGTGGGGGTCCGGTAACACCAGCACGCTGCTCCCTCCCGCAAACGGCACAGTAACTGCAAAACAGCCAGGGCTTTGGGTGTCACCACCACGCTCTTTCCCGGAGATTACAGTTTCCAGCTGAGCTGCACACCAGAGAAGCAGCAAAAAGCAAACCTTGGTACAATATTCTTTCAAATCCACCAAAACAGAATGGTAGAGGAACAGCTAACTTTACCAAGAGTAATAAAAATTCCAATGAATGATATTTACTTAATTTTAGAAATGGGAGTAGAACACTTTCACTCACCTGGAAGGAATTCTAGAA
The DNA here is from genome assembly GCA_004027595.1 of Dinomys branickii. Taxonomy (NCBI): domain Eukaryota; kingdom Metazoa; phylum Chordata; class Mammalia; order Rodentia; family Dinomyidae; genus Dinomys; species Dinomys branickii. The sequence goes on from PVLD010010236.1 coordinate 3,591, forward strand.
CTCAGGAATGGGACTATTTTAGAAGCAGCAAGAGGGTTCTGGCTATAGATTAGTGATATTCATGCTTACTATATAAGTAATTTACTGTAATCAGTACATAAGGAGCCATGAAGTCATTACTCATAAGTAGGTTTTTGGTTTGCATTTGAGATCAAATTTCATAAGCTCTAGTACTTTATATTTGGACACTTACACATATGTTTTTAAGAAAAAGCCTGACACAATAGAGACCTTCACAATAGACCTAATTGTCTAAGCAAATATTGTGTCAAAAACCATAGTTTATTTTCACCTAATGACTGCTTTCCTCTAGGTCCACCGTGTAAAAAGAGCTTTTGCAAAAAATACCATTTGGCTAATTCTCTCCCTTTGGTAGGCTTACAATTATAAACTCTACTAAACAAACTTCCTTCCTATTTTTAAAATTTTCTAAAATTGGAGGACTTACATCTTTGGTTGGCACACTTTTCCTGGAATTTCCAGCCTTGGCAATAAAACGATTCCTCACAGCACTCTTGAGACATGAAAAACACAAGCAACGGTCCAGCAGCCCCTGCCTCCCCTTATTTTAGGGGACAAGAAATGAAGGTGTAGAGTGGTGACCTTGAGCAAGGTCACTCAGGGTGCTGGTAGCAGAGGCCAAGGTAGTTCTCTGCCCCATTTTACCCTTATCTGATCTAAACTGCTTATGGTCTGAGGAAAGCACTGTGGTCTTGATCAAGTCATGCATAATGTGATAACGTGACAGACGGAACCTAAATATTATAACGAGTGCTGAGTGGTACAGAGCGCAAAACTGTCAGAAAACCTTGCTTTAGTCTTAGCTAGACCTCTGGGAGAGCCATCTCACCTAGGAAGGTCTTCATATTTTCCATCTCTAAAAAGAGCAAGCAAGGCCAGGCATGGTAGTGACCCACACCTGCAACTGCACCACTCGTGAGGCTGAGGCAGGAGGATGGCTCTAAGCGCAAGACCAGCCTAAACTACACAGCAAGACTCTGTCTCAAGAAGTAGGGAGGGACAGAAATGCAAAAATGCAAAGGCCTTCTTGACCCATAAACTCAGTGATGGTGACAGTGATGGCAGTGATGGCTCATAGGTATGCACTTATCTCAGCAGGACTTAGCTAAGTATGTGCGGCTAAATCCTCAATAGCCTGGAAGAAAGTTACTCATGTCCACTTTATGGATAAAACACATAGACACTGAGAGCAAAAATAAACTTACCCAAGGTCATGTCTCCACCGATCACTGGAAGAGAGGGGACCCTCTCCTCCTCCCTACAGATGCTTAGCCTGACTTGAGGTCACAGAGGCAAGGAGTCTGAACTGAGAACAACCATGGTGATCATTTGCCACAATCTTATTTTTATAGATCAAGGGCTGAGGCCCTGGGAAGTGTAACTTGCTCAAGATCCAGAAATTTATTGGAAACACAAGGCTACACCCAGGTACAGTATTCCCAAACAACCTCAACCTAAAGGAAATTTGATACCACATTTATTTACATCTTCTCAGCTGATATCCAAACAAGATTGCTGTGAGAGACTGTGAGAAAGGGTCATCATTGCTGTGTCACTGGCCAACCCAGAACCGCAAACACTGAGCAAACCCGGGCCTCTGGCCACCCCAACTCCCTGTCTGAGCCTTCATGGCAAGAGAAACGTCCACCATGATGGGATTTTCTAAAACGCCTGTTCAGAATACAACTCTCAACATGAAGTGAATATTCCAGGTAAGTGGAATAACTATAAAACACGATTCTACAGTGCTTTAAAAGGACTAATGGAAAACATGTAACACTCTTAAGCCCAACACTCAAGTTAACAAGAAAATGCAAAGTCAGTCTGTGATCCCTTCAAAACTGGTCTCTTCTGATCATGTAACGGTCCTTAACATTCCTGCCATCTTGGCCTACCTTCAGTTTCCACCAGTGATTCTCTTATTTCCTGTTTTTTTCCCCTCTCTAAATCAGAACATCATGAGATGCAAGAATATTAAAAATATCCATTACACTTTAATAGTTTCAACCTTATCCACCTGTGTTTAAAAGTAAACATTTGTGTCTCTCCCCTAAGGGGGGCAGAGCTCAGTTTCCCAGAGGGACAAGGTACTGTTTAGGGTCTGCTGACCTTATTCAGGGATGTGTTATCCCTTTATTCAGAGACAGCACAGTTGTAATAGACAAAACATGAATTAGGAGCCACATGATTCAAGTTTTAATCTTAACAGCTACAATGGCTATTGTACAATACAGCTGTAACCTATTTTTACAGTTAACACATTTTTTAACAGTTCTAGGGATGAAACCCAGGGCCTCACACGTGAGGCAACCACTCTACCACTGAGCAACACAGCCAGCAAAATATACCATATTTTTGAAAAGTACTAAGAAAGTGAATGTAAAGTGTTCTTGCCACAAAAATGGTAACTGTGTGAGGTAGTGTGTGTTAACTAGCTATATAGTCAGCTCACAATATCTAAACTCCAAAATACATATTGCACACAAGTTACCTAACCGCTCTGAATTTCCATTTCTTCATACCCCTTTCCCACAAATGTAGAGACAGTATCATTTACACCACAATTGCTTCAAGAATTAAATACATTACAAAATTTAACTACTCCCAATACAATGGCTGGCATATGACCATCTCTGTTCTCTCCCTCTTTGTATTAATGTAATCTAATTTCCCTTTTAATCCCCTTTCCAGGTAATGTTTTCCCAAGCAAAATCAATCACCCATATTACAGAATAGACACATTACATACCTACCCCATCTCCCAAAGACACCTTCCCTGGAAACAGAAGAACTAAGTAGATCAGTGAGTCACTGCAGCCCACTGTTAGGGAGCTAAGTTGCCACAATGGACTCTTGCACCTTCCACTGTGTGAAAGCTGAGGCGAACCTTCTGCCAACAGCTCACTCTTCCAGGGCTGCTGGGACCTTATGACACTCCAGCCACCCGAACTGCTGCTCTGACTTCCTTTCCTCGCCCATTTTCCTCTAGCAGTGATGGTGAACCTTTTAGAGCTTTCAATGATACAAATAGTTTGCTGCAGCAAGCATGCAATAGGTTTACCACCACTGCCCTACAGGCACCTTGAAATTTGCAAGTATGCCCGCATGTGATTAAATATTCTGAAATATGACATGCTGTTTCAAAGACATATAGACTTTTGATTTTAGTAGGACATTCTGAAGACAAAGTAAAAACAAATGAACACAACATTGTTAAAATATATATAAAAACCTGGAGTCAAAGAACTTGGGCTCTTTATCATAAATTAGGTAGGTGATCTTACTCAAACTACATTACTCCACTGCTCTGGATGTCAATGTCCTGGTGTAGAAAATAGCACATGGAATTATATTCAAGACTACATGCTGGATAGCCAGAATTACATAATAAGTTACCCCAGAATGATCACTATTTGATCCACAATTACGGAAAGTGTGTGCTGGGATGAGGGAAGGGGGTCAGTCTTTAATTCTGAAACTCTGAGTACAGGAAATTTGTTTAAAGCAATGTGCTTTATCCAGAGGGTAAAAGTCACTAGTCTCAAACACAAGGCAGACAGAGCTGGAAGGTAACAGTGAATAATTCTGAAACAGGCTAGAAAGCTACCACTACTATTTCCTAACTATTCTTTTTCATTATCTTGTCATATGAATGACCTACAATTATCCTTTTCTTAAAAGATTTCACTCATACCTTGGTGTGCACCACTGGCAAAAGGATTTCCAGTAGTTGAAGGACAGCCTGAACTACATAACAAGACCCTGTCTCAATAAATAACTGACTTCATCTGGATCTCACCTTCTCATTTCCCCCAAACCCAAACTAAGTGATTCCTGCACATATATGTATATCACCATATTGAACTTAAATAAATGGGGCTGGGGATAGCTGAGTGGTAGAATATTTGCCTAACTAGCTAGTATGGACAACATACCCAGTTTGATTCTCCGAGGCCAAAATAAATACACAAAAAATAATTTTCCCACAAAAAATAATTTTCCCTCTCCCTATTAGACTGCAAACTGCTCAAGGGCTGGGCAGTGTCCTCCTTGTCTTTATATTCAGTGTCTAACCCCACTCACATACAGCAGTCACTGACTTCAGCTGCCTACTTAGCCACTTTTTAAACAGCTTAATGTTTGGAGAGGGTCTTCATTATGGCTGTGTCTAGATGTCTCCCCAAAGCCTCCTGTAGTCATAGGTGGGGCTTTCAGAGGTGGCTGAATCTAGAGTGTGTGGTGCTGAGATCAAGGATGTGTGATTATTAAATCACTCCACTGATTGGTTTGGCACAGTTCTGGGCAGGAGTAAGGGTGTGACTGGTACACCTGCCCCAGGGCAGGTAGCCTGCACATAACTCAAGCGACAGGAAGAGGGTTAACGGGCTCTCACGTGCCTGCTTTCTGCAGATCTTTTCTCCTCTGCAACCCCTCCACCCGCCACCCTGCCTCGGAGCCAGCCAACCATGGGCTGGATCCTGTATAACTGTGAGTCAAAGAAACCTTTCTTCCTTTAACTTTGGGCATTAGGTATTTTGTCTCAACAATGAGAAAAGTAACTGAAACAGTCTTCATAATTTCCTAAGCAGATTTCAGCACTATTCAGTGTTAAGAGGGGCATAAAACTGGGTCCAGTGGACTGATCCCTTCTTTTCTACTGTAAATCTGTACTTTGGCATTACAGTGACCAGACGTAGTACTGTACTGAGATGTAGTACTATACATCTCAGTACCTTTCTCTAAGGGATATAGGAAGCAATCCATGTGTTTATTCACTTGGTGTGAAAACGACAAGGAGTGTGTATGTGTGCAAAAGTGGCAAAGCAAGATTTGTACTCACATTTATGCTCCATCTAACTGGTTTTGTGTGTATCTACCTGAGTATCCCAGTGGGTCCAACAGACTGATCTCTCTCCAGGATTTATGTAAAAAATGTTTTCTTTTGATTATTCTGGTAGAAGTAGCTCAATTTACTACAATCGTACATGAAAAACTATACTTGCAAGTTTTAGAGGAGGTCAAAAGTAAATCACTAGTCAGGGATAGTGGGGGTTGCCAGTAATTCCAGCACTCAGGAGGCTGAGGCAAGAGGGTCACCCTGAATTTGAGGCCAGCCTGGGCTACATAGTGAGTTCAAGGCCAGTTTAAATTACAAAGTGAGACCCTGTCTCAAAAAACAAACAAATAAAAACCAACAACAGCAAAAGCAAATCATCAGATTACTCCCGCACGTGTATGTCTTCACAACAGAACAAAGGTATGAATGTATTATGATGTTGATGACAACAATGACGACGGATGACAAATTTGACTTTGGTGATGTGAGCCGAAGTTCCTGTGACAGTGAAATGGAGAAAGAATCGACTGATACAGACACAGGGAATACAAACCTTCTGGATTCAGATGACGAAGAAAACAGCAAGTGAGTACATATTTGACTAGTTGAAATGTTGTCAAATGGCCACACAAATGAACTATCTTATGTTAGAAATAGGTCCAAAAGCACAGTGAGTATCTTGGCAGGGGTGAAACATTGGACAGAATGCCAGCACTGCCATTCATGTTGGAAGCTGCAATAGATGACATGCTACAATATGCTATGAAATACACACAGGCTGAAAGGCAAGTGAAGTGTTTGCTATGCATCAACAGTCATATTTAAAAATGTATTTATTATGATACCTCACTAGCTGAACTTGGAAAGCATTTACTGGTCTGCTGTACTTAGCACAGATTTCTCATGGTGATGGAGGGAATGTAAAAGACTTAAGGGGCCAGGCGTAGGTTGTGGCACATGCCTGTAATCCCAGCACTGGGGAGGCCGAGGCAGGAGTAGTGCTGCGAGTTTGAGGCCAGCCTGGGCTACAAAGTGAGCTCAATGCCAGCCTGAACTGCATAATAAAGTCCTGTCTCAAAAAGACAAAACAACAACAACAACAAAAACTTATGGAAAAGCAATGGATCAAAATACAGCATAAAAAATTATGCTCTTCTAGATGCAAAGACTTATTATTCTTTTACTTTAGATATTTATCCTATAATTCAGCCATCAAGTCCTTATTTGCATAATAATAAACCAAATGATGCTGTGAACAGACTTGTTCCTTCTCTCCCAAATGAATCAGGATTCAACAATTGGTTTATCAGTTTCCCACTGATGTTACATTCACCAACAGAGCACAAGTGGACCAGCACAGGAACTGTACACAGGAACAAAGCAGAAATTCCAAGTGAAATATTGCAATTTTCAAAACAGAATGGTACAGTACAATCTGAATTTCAGGAAGATATAACATAGGCCTCATATATGGCAAAGAAAAGCAAACTGCTACTGCTGATGTCAACATTTCACCATAATGGAAATATTGATCGAGAGACCCAACAACATAGAAGCCTGAGATGGAAACTGTCAGCAACAAAACCAAAGGTGGAGCAGAGGTTGATGAGTTATGCAGCAACTGTGATGTCACATGAAACACAAAGCACTGGCCAATGGTGGTTTTTTACTCAACCCTAAACATGTGTAGCATAAATAGTTTGACAGCTTACAAAGAAAATAACAAGTGCAAAATACCAGGGGGAAACTGACAGTTCTCTCTATCAAAATTTCCATTATGGTGAAATGCTGACACCAGCAGCACCAGTTTGCTTTTCTTTGCCCTATGTTACATCTTTCTGAAATTCAGATTGTACTGTACCAGGATTAGGTCTGGAGCTCCTAAGAGATTATTTATAGCATAGGAAAAACAAGATGTTTCTACCCAGGGAACTACACAAAAAAATTATGAATCACAGTGGTGAACTGACAGGTGAACAGGCAGATGCAGCATCCCGAAGACGTACTACAACAAGAGAAAAACAAAAAAGATGTCCACTGTGCCCTACAAAAAAGGACAAGAAAACAAAACACACATACTATCTATCAGTGTAAGCAATACTAGCGTATGGAACAAGCAGTTGTCGTGTGTGAAGACTGCCTTGGGTGTGACAGCTGACGCAAAGCTAATTTTCATGGTAGAGTTTAATTGGTATTTTCATTATAATTCATATAGGCATTTATTGCAGATGTTACCTTTTAGGTTTTGTAAACAAGTACACAGCTGATGTGAAAATGTTGATGTCTATTTTAAACACACAATACATATTAAAAATTTCACGATTTATTTTATTGATATTTTATGTTCCTGTTAACAACAGGCTGTATAATATAATAAGAACCTCCTGAAAAAATAGCAAGACCACTGAGATGTCAAATGTGTCCTACAAAAAGGCCAGGAAAGCAAAAGACATTTGCTATCTGTGTAAGTGTGCGTGTTTATGCACATGTGTGTCTATGGAACAAAGATAAAGCTTTGTTTTTCTGTAGGTTTTACAGATGTTCCTGTGTATCACTATGTACTACAAAACGGAATTCAAAAGGCTTATAACATTACTACTAGTCCTTCAGACATGTCACAGAAGAAGTACAAGTGGCCAACAAACACATGAAGAAATGCTCAGCATCACTGGCCATTAGAGAAATGCATGTTAAAGCAACACCGAGATTCCATCTTACTCCAGAGAGAATGACCATCATCAAGAAATCAATTAAGAACAAATGCTGGAGAGGCTGCAGGGCAAAAGGAACCCTCTTCTACTGTTGCTGGAGAGGTACCCTAGCACAACCACTATGGAAATCAGTGTGGAGGTTCCGCAAAAATCTAATACTAGAAATTCCATCTGAGCCAACTCTTCTCCTTGGTATTTTCCCAAAATAATTACAGACATCATATTACAGTGATACATGCACACCCATGTTTATAGCAGCACAATTCACACCTAATAGCTAAATCTTGGTAGCAGACTATATGTCCTTCAAAAACGGAATGATAAAGAAAATGTGTTATTTACACATGATGTTACACATTTCTTTGCCAAAATGAAACATAACCTCAGGTCATTTGTAGGAAAATGGGTGCACCTTGAGACCACAATGTTAAGTGCAATAAATAAGACATGCAAACTTAAATATCACATGGTTTCTCTTACATGAGAAACTCAGTAGAGCTGGGTGTGGTGGCTCATGCCTGTAATACCAGCACTCGGGAGGCTGTGGCAGGAGGATAGCAGCAAGCTCAAGGCCAGCCTGAACTGCATAGTGAAATCCTGCCTCAAAAAGACTAAAAAAAAGAGAAACTCACAGTAAAACTAAAGAGCAAAGTACAGGAAATAGGCAGCAGGAAGACAGATTGTTCTCAAAGGGGAAAGGGAGCAAGAGCTGCAGGAAGGGAAAGGAGGGCAGCAACAGAATTTTAAAAAATGTGCTACATCCATTACCAGCTCCACACAATGTAAACATGTGCTGCAAACATGACCAACAACAAAGAAAGGGATCAAGTGATGGGTGGATCAGGGAGAGAGGAAAGGCAAAGGGGACTGAAAAAGGAACTAAGATGTGTTATGTACACATACCAGCTTCCCACAAGGAATGTAAGCATCATGTACTACACACATGTACTAATAAACTACAACTTTTTTAAAGTTAACTAAAAGAAAAGGAAGACTCCACATTATATGTTATTAGGAAAATGCAAATTAAAGTAACCATGAGATATATACATACTAAGAGGACCAAAATCCAGAACACTGTATCATCACAAGTCGGCAACGGTGTACAGTAGCGAAGTTCTGATTTACTGCTCACAGAAATGCAAAGCAGTACAGGTACTCCAAGACAGTTTGGCAGTTTCTCACAGAACTAAACACTCTTACCATATGCTCTAGCAAAATTCCTTGGTAATCTTTCAAAGGAGTTGAAAATTACTTCTACATAAAAACTTATATGTGTACAGATGTGTGTAGTAGTTTCATTGGTAACTGCCAAAAGCTGGGAGCACCCAAGATTTCCTCCTAAAGGCGAATGGATCATCCACAGCACATGTAAACAATGGAATACTATTCAGCCCTAAAAAGAAATGAACTATCACTGGGCATGGTGGTGCAAGCCTATCATCTCAGCACTCTGGAGAGACTGAGGCTTTAAGACCTCGAGCTGCCCATCCTAGGCAATTTAGTGAGACGTCTCAAAGTAAAAAGAGGGCCGGGATTGTAGTTCAGTGTGAAGGCCCTGCGGTACATCCACAGTACTAAAAAAATAAAAATATATATATACGAGAGAGGGAGAGAGCGAACACCAGAAAGAAAAAGAGAGAAAAGGAGAGGGAGGGAGAGAGAGAAATGAGCTATCAAAGGCGCACAGGAAATTCAAGTGTATTACTAAGTGAAAGAAGCCCAAGCTGAAAAGGCCACATCACGTGACATTCTCCACAGGCAAATGATGGAAACAGTTTTTAAAAAATCAGTGGTTGTCAAGGGTTTAGGGAAAGAGAAAAATGAACAGATGGAACGGAGGGGATTGGGAGGGCAATGAAGCTTTTCTACAGGATACTGCGACAGCTGATACCCGGGCAGCTGACACGCATCATTACAGATTTGCTGAAATCCGTTAAGTGTTCAATACCAATGTAGACTGTGGGCTGTGGGAGCTCATTCAGTGTCAGTGTGGTAACATCGCCTGTAACCAATGCTCCCCGCCAGCGGGCGACACCGGTAACGGGCAGACGCTGTGCATGTGTGGGGCGAGCGGTACGGTATACCGGCACACTACATTCACTCACTTTTGCTGTGACCCTAAAACTATTCTAAAAAATATAGTCTATTTTTCAATGATTTAGATTCCTAGTCTGTGATGATTCTAATGGTATTTGGGACAAAGTGAAACATACTGAAAAAGAGAGGCTCCTTTATTTTCATTTGTTAAACTGAAGAGTTAATATATAAAGAGTCTAATTTTTTTTTTTAAAGAATATGCAGTGCAAATTTTTTCTTCTATTCCTGTTCCCCAGACTCCCAATGTCAAGGTCTTGAAGTTTCACTTCATGGGACACTAACTCCACTATTATCCTCCCATGAGACACAAGTCACTACCATGAAATAACGGGGTTTATTCTTTTAAAACAAAGAATTCCTACGTCCATAATACATGCAACAGGACATATACGTACTGCCACTCAACATATGGTCCCCAGCAGACTGAGAATCATCTAGCAGCTTGCTGGAAATGCAGGATCCTGGGTTCCATCCCAGACCTGCTGAACCAGCCTTTTTTATAGAGTTCACAGGCTAGCAAAGATGACAAAATACTCAAACAACTGCACTTCAAGGCATCATACAGAACGCACCATGCAGCTGTAAGACTTTGGGGAAAGATCAGCTATGGTCCCTGATGGATTCTGATTACCCCAGAACGAAAAGGCAGCTCTTTGAAAGGGGTGTGCATGCTGCACACAGCCTGGACCCTACTCACCCGCTCATGTCTCATATGTGCTGCTCCCTCCAGCAACCTCCCTCCAGCCTTACCAACCCGACGACTGCAGTTCCCCCAACAGACGCCCAGGCCATGGCACGCATCACTCCCACCTCCTGGCATGCCCTGCCCTTCCGGTTATTCCCCACCCTGCTTAGTACATTCATCCAATGAACAAACGATTAATCAGAGTCCTGGGGAAAGGAACGAGGGATGATAGGAAGGGTTCTGATGGTTACGAATGGAAGACCAGGGCACAAACGCGTATAGGCTAAGATTAGTTCAAGGCATCTAAGAGAACTAATTATATTTTAACCAGGTTTTTTTCTCGGTATGAGATCAGTCTTGAGCTATGTTCTGTTAAGGAGCAGGTGAAGTTTTTACCCCTGCCCTCTCCACTGTAGTCACACCATCCTGTGCCCATGTCAGTGGCACTCAATCCAAGTGGAGCTCCCAGAAGCAAAGGGTGGGCTACTCCTCCATGGCAGCCCTGTCACACACACCTTGCTATGCAGAAGCAGCAAATGCTTCAGTTTTGATGTATTGTTTGACTAGGACAGTAAGTTCTTCCCTGTTTATAAGTCATGAGTTTATGCAAGAAAATTTTTAAAAAATATTTAACTACTCCATTACATTAACCGAGGACACAATTCAAGGAAAAATAAGCATCACCCAACATGAAGCAACAAACTCTTACCTAAATCAGTACCTGCAGTGCAGCTTTGCACATTATAAGAAGGCTGCTGTGCTGTGCACTGGTGAACAGAAAGGCAAAATCCAACTGGTCAGAGGCACCCAAGGTGGGCAAGTCCAGTCTCTGAGAAACCTCAAAGGTAAATAAGCCGGGAGCCAGGACAGGACTGTGCCCAAATGCTGTGGTCAGAAGCAGCTAATCAAGAGACAAGTCGCGCTTGTACTCAACATAGAAGAAGCACAGTATTAGTTACTTGGTCAACTGCACCAGTCTCAGACAGACAAGATTACAAAGCCACCTGGTCCCATCATTTCAACAGATAAAGGATGATGATGTAGCCACACGTGGTGACACACGCCTATAATCCCAGCACTCTGGGAAGCTGAGGCAGGAGGATTACAAGTCCAACTTCAGCCTGGGCAATTTAGCAACTTAGCCAGATCCTGTTTCAAAATATGAAATAAAAACACCAAGGGTGTGGCTTAGCGTGACGGTCCTATATTCAATTCCCAGTACCATAAGATACTTACATAAATAAATAAATAAATTAACTACACACACACACACACACACACACACACACACACACACACACAATGATGCAGCTACCCAGGTTCCTCCTTCACTAGCCAATTCTAAGCTAAGAGAACAACAACAACCTAAGTGGGCCCTCCACTCCCATCTAACTACACATCAGCTGACATCATCCTCTTTTACACCTAATGGCTTTGCACTGCACTTGAAAGCAAACCCAAATGCTATATGCACTGTGCCCGCCCCGCCCAGATTCTCAGTCTCAGGACGCATCTCTCTCCTCCATCACCCAGGCATCTTCCTGCCGCCCCACCTGGAGCACACCCAGGGCGGGAGGAAATGCCACCCTGCACCCTCCCCAGCCCTGTCACTAATCCTCCCCTTCCTAGTGCAGACGGCCATCTGAAAGCACATGGTTCGTCTCACCTAGGTAAAATGTGAGCTCCATAAACACAGGGAACAAGGTAGTTTTATCAAAGAGTACTTGGCACCTGGGAGGTGCTTCCCAAGTATCTGTGTTGAATATGTTTATGAAATGATATGCTAAGTGAAGGACTGCTATAAAACTGTATTCTAGGCAAAGCCCAAATATGGAAAATTTGGCTTTACATATAACATTAATTGGCCATCAATTACCTGTTTTAAAAAATGATCCTTCCCCAGTGCATTTTTAACTATTTGGTTTATAAGTGTCTACCATGGACATTTTTTAAAAGGATAAATCTAGCCAGGTGTCGTGGCACACACCTGTTATTCCAACTATTCAGGAGACTTAGGTGGGAAGATCTCAAGTTTGAGGCCAGTCTGGGCAATGTGGTGGGTACTGTCTGGGGGTAGGGAGGGTCAAATCTACTGTACAAAATGAATCAGCTCCTCCAGGATATGGATGTCACCTGATACACAGAAGGTAATTAATGAACACTTGCTAAACAAACACATGAGCTCTGGAAAATAGCTTCATACACAGCATAAATTACATGAAACTGCACATGGATTTGCAACGGCAACTCTGGTTATATTTAGGTCTCATTTTTTGATGAACTGACATGTATTTAAAATGCACTATCTTGACTGACTAGCAATAATCTCAGCCTCAATCTTTTCAGTAAATCCAGAAAGTGAGCAGCAACTCTGCCACCATTAGCTTTCCACAAACATACACAGGCAGGCATACACTCAAATCCGCTGGGTTGTTGCTAGCATCTGTGCATTTCGTATAAAAATGAGTAAGGTTGAGCAGCTCATTTTTATTTGTAATCTATGTAAAAAAATCAAGTGTCCTCAGTAAAAAACTAACGAAGCCCCAGCCGCATTTCCAATGCAAGGCACACCTGCCCTAATGTTCCAAATCATAGCCAATTAAAAACAAAAACATGGATCTTACTTTGTCTTTTTATTCAATGGGTAATGTCTCTAAAACAAAACTCTTCCCCGTTTTGGCTTTATTCCTATATCATGAAATTACTCTGCACATTCAACATTCATGCAATACTAATGCATCACTGAAAAACAAACTCATGTATGAAATTACTCTGCACATTCAACATTCATGCAATACTAATGCATCACTGAAAAACAAACTCATGTTTAGGTGTCCGGCTGCATCCACCGACGCCCAGGCCCTTCTCCCTCACAGATGTTACCTACAATAGCAAAGGTCAAATGGAAAAAGAATCAGCTGACTAACTGGATGTACAGGCATTTGTGTGGAGTACATGCCTGCGTGCATTTGCTTGTTCTTAAAGGCCATTTAAAAATCAAATGTAAAACACTTTGAGATTATGCACATTTGGTGTATTAGCTGAGCCTTCTGTCTCTATCTTTAGAAAAATGTTCTCTGCTATATAAGTGTGTGAGTAATTTGTGTTTTCACCACAAACTAGTCTTCATGGAATGTCACTTTTACCATCAGTCATCCCAAGAACTGAACTTTCAAAGAACAATTTCATATTCTAAAATTTCAGGCGGGGTGTGGTGATGCATGCCTGTAATCCCAGCACTTGGGAGGCCAAGGCAGGAGGATCCAGGAGTTCAAAGCCAGCCTAGGCTACAAAGTGAATTTCAGGCCAGCCTAAACTACATAGCAAGACCCTGTCTCAAAAAAACAGAACAAAACAAAACAAAATCCTCCCAGGATAAGGCATTCTTTAAAAAAACAAACAAACAAACAAACAAACTTCAGGAAATAATTTAAGACAACACACTAGCCAGTGGAAATGAAATGTAAAAGAAACACAGAGTTAAGCACTATGTGACAGGTACAGATGTATTTGCTCCAAACATTTAGCAGGTTTTTGCCGTTGCTGTTCTGTAGTCTAAATATTAATTCTGGAATAACATGATTTGGAACCTAAGTCAGCTATCCACACACAGTTCGGGTACATGCCCCCTTTGGAGGGGGATGACCAATCTTCATAAAGGTGCTGGATGATTTTTGAAATAAGGCTTTTGGCCTGGTGTTTTTGCCATCCTCTTTGTACCAAAGTTACTTTTGTTTAATGAACGTCCATCTCACTGCTATAGTGAATAATATCTTATTAACTGTCCTGGAACAATAACACCTACAAAAAAAAAAAAGACTAGCCGTAAATTCTTTAAAATTCACTCCCTCCCAATTTCAGAATAAAACAACTCAGTGAGTCTACATTTGTCGGTTTTCCCTCCCTTTGGCCTTGCAGAACAAGTACACAAAAGGGACCCAAATCCTCAACCTAGAATCAGTAAGTAAAATATATTTAGACAACACACCCTTTTTCTTCCCTGAGGCAGGGTCTCACTATGCAGTTCAGCCAGGCCTTGAACTCACTATGTAGCCCAGGCTGGCCTCTAACTAGAGGCAATCCTGCCTCAGCCTCCACAGTGCTGGGGTTACTGACATGTACCAACAAGCCTGGCCTTAGACAACACACTTATTTTTTAAGCTGTATAACATTGTTTTTATAATTTAACCTTATTTATAAGAGCTGATTCTTCAAACTATAAAAAGTCGGCATAGTCCTCCGTCTCCCTCCAGTCCAAAACTACACACTGGCTCAAAACTTTGGAAAGGAGTCTCCTTTTATCACCAGCTGTGTTTCAGGATGTGATTCTGTGATTCAGGGAGAGAAAGTTATTACACGCCTATCTAATAAATGGTGTTACTGGATTCTGTCTCCGTTATCACCTAAATTATAGGTGAGGCCACATCTGCTCACAAACAGGTATTCATAAAAATGTGTTCAGAAAACTAACGCTCGAAACGCCCTGCCTCATAACAAGATCTGCAACCGCCACCTAATTATTATTTGTAAAGGGTCCGGGAACTGGCTAACGGGCTCTATCGCTCGTAGGGCGAGCTGATTTCTCAACCTGTGGCGGGGAAAGCCGGCCACAGGACCGGCAGCACGGCCAAGTGCGGACCAGCCGTCCCGAAGGCTGCGCGTTCACCTGGCCCTGCGGGCGGAGCGACAGGCGTCGCGGGCGCTGTCCCGCGGACTGGAGCCCGGAACCCGCGCCTACCCTGGACTTGGGCAGTGGTGGAACTGCTTCAATCTGTAACGTTCGGTTATTCTGAAAGCTCCAGTTGCCGAGAAATAAAAACTTTACGGAGACAGAAAGTAAGAAGACCTAAAACCCAGACCCCAGAAGCTGCCGTTGGCGGGCGGTGGGGGTCACCGGCGAAGGACGGACGACCCTGGCAGTGGGCACCAGTCCCTCCCGGGGGCGCCGCCGTGCGTGGGCCCGGCCCGCTCCCACCCGGGAAACGGCGCGCCGCCCCGGCCCGGCGCCCACGCCGGGGGACAAATGAATGAAGAGTAGCGGCCCCACCCCCGCCGCTGCCGGCCCGACGCCGCCTACCTTGGCCACCCAGCTGAACAATGGTGACATCGCGGGCCGCGGTCCTCGCCCGCCGACTCCGCTCACTCCCGCCGCCCGCCCGTGGGCCCGCGGACGGCCGGGGACTGGCTCGCGGCGCGGCGGGGCCCGGGCATCCTCCCCCCGCGGGGCGGCGCGCTCCTCCCGCTCGGCACGGCCCGCGAGGTCGCGCCCGCCGGCAGCCCGGCCGAGAAAGGGAAGTGGGGGGAGGGAGGGGGAGAGGAGGGGCCGAGCGCGGCCGAGCCCGCCCCCGGCCCGCCCACCCCGGCGCCGCTCGGGTCCCCCGCTCCGGGGCTCCCCGGCCGCTGTGGAAACCCTGGCTTTCCGGGCCTCCTAACTTCCAGAAATCTCAGAATTCTGCTCTCTCGCACTGTCTCTGTCTCTCTCCCTCTCTCTGTTTAAAAACCGGGAACACAAAGCCCGCCCAACTTTCCAGGGGTTACCCCCACCCCAATAACGTTTCTTCCTAAGCGCGCTGGATTGCTGGTAACAAAAGGGCCAGTGTTTCCTCGGCGCCTAATACCTTTATGTAATCGGAGGTGGTTTTCTTAGAGTCGTAAAACTCAGCCACTGAGACTTGAAGTGGGGCACAAGCAAAGAACCTGTAGCTCCAGCCGGCTGGAGTTAGCAGCTACCTGAGAAAGGTTGATTGCCCCGGTCCAAAGGTCTAATAGCTGAAGTGTGACCTCGCGTCATGTGGATCTATGCCTTGTGCTGCCCTGGCCCGCCGGCCCACCAGCTCAAGCTGGGTTCCTCCCTTCCTCTTCTTAGGTTAGCTGCGCAGTTATATTCACTCAGGGAAACAAAGACATTTTAATGTTGCTCCCTAATTACCTAACATCTGAGTTTAATGGGTGTGTTGGTTATCTACAGATACAACACAAACCACCCAAATGCCGAAAAGCCTAGAGAAACAATTTCGGCAGATGAGAAATCTGAAAGCACCTCAGCTGGATGCCGGTGGGCAAGGAAATAAATCTGGTCCACATTTGGAGCAGTTAAGGAGGAGGATGAATACCAAAAGGAAAAGATGGAGGAGGTAGGGCTTGGCACCTCCAACCCCCGGGGGTGCACAGGAAAGAAGAAGCAGTAAAGGCTTGGAAAAAAGTCTAGAGTGTTGGCATTCCCTAAAGGGTACAGAAAATTGAAAGGTGCCTCCTAGGAAGCACTTTTCCCTAAAGCCACTTAGAGGTGGGTAACGGGAGTGCTTTGCAGCCGCTACACCAAGTGTTTCCTGTAACCACTCCACTTTCCCAAAGAGAAGACACAAAGGCTAACCGCTCCATTAAGAAGAACCTGGGCCCCCGCAACCTAGCTTCTTACCATATGATCCCTGAGCCAGCAGCCATGCACCAACTGCTGGTTCTCTAGAAATGCAGAATCGAAGGCCTTCCCCTCAAGACTTTTGTTTTGTTTTGTTTTTCATGAATCCTGCGATATTTTTATATATATGGGGGTGTTCACGGACACTGGTTTATAACTCCTTCCTCAAGGCAGGCCACAGAAACTAAAATTTCTCTCCCCCAAGGTGGATCACAGAAACTATAGTCTTTTCCCACCCTTCTGTCTTGGAGCTGGCCATAAAGAAACTGTAAGAGCCACTGTTGTCTAGTAGCAGACCCTCCTCATTCTAGAGGGGTTGAACTCCCACAGAGAGGCCAAGAAAGATGCTAAAGCTTACAGCCCTACCTGGTTTCCTTAACCAGTCTACTAGCAACCACGTCTATGCAACGAAGCCATCAAAACAAAAGTCCAAGGTACAGAGTTTGAGCAGCTTTTGCACAGTTGAACACAACAAGGTTCCTGCAGGATGGTGCACCCAAAAGGGCCTGGGGGCTCTGTACCCCTCCTCTCAGACTTCTCTTTATCTGTATTTTTTATAAACCCATAAATGTGTTTCCCTGAATCATGTGAACTAATCACACAAAATAAGAGGGGATTGTGGAAACCCTGTGTCTTAGTTACTTTTCTCATTGCTGGGACAGAACACCTGAGCCCCACAAGTTAAAAGAAGAGAGGTTTATTTCAACCCACAGTTTATAGAGGTTTCAGTCCATAGCCGGCTCCAAGGCAGGATGGCACGGCAGAGCGCCAATGCACAGAAGAAAGAGTTCATGGTGCAGCAGGAAAAGGCAGCAATCAGCAAGCAACAAAGCAGCCCCAGCAAGCCTGGATTCTTTCTGTCCCCTTATATTCCATGCCGGCTACAAGCCTATGCACTGGTGCCATCCAGACCCAGGATGGGGCTTCCATTGTCCACACGCTAAATTCCAGTATCAAATCAGTCCACATTTACACACCCCAATCCAGCCATTTTCTAAACTCCCTACCGATGACATGAGGCTTCGGGGGGACATGCAGACAAGCCATAATACCCTGCTTTATAGCAGGTGAGTCAGTGGCACAGGTAGAACTGGCATCTAAAGTGGGGGAGGGACAGGCTTAGGGACTGAGCTCCCAACCTGTGCAATCAGTCCTTATCTCCAGGTACATAGTATCAGAACAGAATTGGACTAAAGGACACCAGCAGGGGGTTGCTGCTGCAGAATTAAGTGCTTGCTTGTTGGTGGGGAGAAATCCCCACATCTTTTGGGGTCACAGAAGTCTCCTGTGTTGACTACGGTATAATAGCAGAGGAAAAGCAGGCAGTTTGCTTTTTCCCAAACATACTTAGTGACTAGTTTGCATGTTAAAGTTTGAGGAGCACTGGTACATGGGATTCATTGACATTGGTCTTTAAAAAAATGCTCACATATTATTGACCAACCACCCCCATGAGAAAGCAGCTCTCATGTCCTGTGAGCTTGTTGGGACAGTGTGAACCAGCTGGGCTGGAGAAACCTAGAGAGTTTTGATGGGAGTTGGTGGGCGGAAAGGACCAGGCTGGCCAAGATGAACCTATGACAAATATCATGATTCCATCACTCCAGTCCTCAAACTGAGCTCTCCAGAAAGGCCCAGAACCTAGAGGCAACCCTGGGGAATGGATGGGGAGACCCTAAAATTGGCTAAAGAAGCTATAGTAGCTGTAGATCTGTGACTGACCACAGAAATATTCTGTCACAGAAAGCAGGGAAACCACAAAAGATAGATTACATTAAATTTAGGGGAATAAAAAGTTATACACGCACACACTCACACAGATCCCAAGGATTATTGCTATCTCTTTTTATTTTGTATTTTGGGGCAGAGTCTCGCTAAGTCACTGAGTTTCCCAGACTGGCCTTGAATTTGTGATTCTCCTGCCTCAGCCTCCCAGAGTGCTGGGATTATAGGTATAACCCCAGAGCACCACCACACTCTGCTAAAAGTTGCATTTCTTGAAAAAAATAAATAAAATCTCACCAAATCCTGACTGTAATAGTCACAGTGAGGAAGGGTGCAGACAGGTGAAGAGGGGGCGTGAGACTTCATTGTTAAACCTGGGCCCAGCCCTCCACATGGATCCAGCACCCTGGGTGGAGGCTCATGCTGGACTGGTCTTGCATAACGTTTGGGTGCCTTTTATACTCACAGCTCTCCCTCCGATCTGGGTCCCGGACCTAGTGCAGGAGTGGGCAGAATCACTCCTTTCATGAGGAAGTGGGGCTGTTCTACTGGGCGCACTGGGTAGGCACTGTCGGGCATGGTGGCCCACACCTGTAAGGGTAAGTAAGGCAGGAGGATCCCCACAAATACAAGGCCAACCCATGCCACATAGCGAGACCTTGCCTCAAAAACAAACAAACACAAATAAACATGCACATAAGAGGCCTTATTTTACTGTGAACAGGTAGCTTGGCAGTCACATTTCTCAGAGAAATTCTGTATTCTAATCTCAACTTTTGTTAAAGGGAAGCTGTTAACATCAGACAATCTAACTGATCCTACACTCAAACAGTTTTCCTTGAAATAAACACTCGGCCTCCTTTCTGCAAACCAGGTCCTTCCCCCAGACCCTGGGTCTTCTGGGGTGAGAAGACTGCTTTGCCAGGCATCAGAGTTTTCTAAAAGCTTCTGGGTGATTCTCATGCAGCCAGCACTGGGACCCTCTGCAGACAGAACAGCCACCGCTCAAGGGCACAGCACTGCCCAGTGGACTGTCCAGCAGGCACCTGTAATGCAGGGCATACGGCAGTTGATTTGGCTGCCTAGAGGCACCGGTCAGGCTTTCAGGGGCGGCGGGTAACGTCAGTGTGTGAGGGAGGCCAGTGTGAGATGATAAGAATGAATGAACAGTGGCATCTAGGAAGCTGTGCCCTCTGTCATTAAAACGCCACACCCAGCCAGGCAAAATGTTTCGGCTGACTGCACGCAGCCAGAGAGGAGGAGGCCATTAGTGGTGCTGGCTTCTGGACTTGCTCACCGCTTGGATCATAGCTATAAGATCTTTGCTTCCTAACGAGTGGCTCTGATTGTCAGAACAAGTTCCATAGTTCCAGATCCTTTATTAAACAAGACAAAAAAAGTTCATTTTTTCCCGGGGAAAGCAATAGTCTGTTCAAATAGGACTGTAGAGCTCTAAACATGACAGTACCCCTTCAGAAAATCCAGTTCTGCTGTCTTTCTAAATGACTTTATGTGCTTGAGACAGAGCCTCATAACCCAGGCTGGCTTTGAACTCTAGTGGAGCCCAGCCTTGCTTCAAATTTATGGAGATCCTCTTGCCTCAGCCTCCAAAGTGCTAGAATTATGGAAGTGTGCCACCACATCCAGCTTCTAAATAACTCTAAAAGGATGATTTAACTTCTCACCATCTTAGTTTTCCTAAGATGTGGAGAAGGACATTCTTTAATTATTCTTTCAATGTATTGCCTTAGGCCTGACCAAGCCATGACTGTTGGGTTCGGGAGGAAGTCTAGCAAAAGCATTACTGACACTAAAATATTAAGGGAGAGTACTAAAGGGAGGTGGGAAGATAGGAAGTATAAGATTACTTCCTAATACCCTGGCCATACCCCTGATCCCCAACAAACCAGGCATTCCTGCCCAGCCCTGCTGCCAGGTTTCTCCTTTGAGGAGAAGCACAGACAGCAAAACGTCTTCAGAATTCAGGAGATGACAGGCAAGCTGTGCTCCACAGACAAAGGTAGAGGGCAAGGAATGGGGCTGAAAGCAAAAGCATGAGCTCACTCGGCCAACTGGTTCCTCCCCACCACAAGACCCTGTTAAAAATAGAGCCATTGTAAGGTCAACTCCACAAGGAAACTCCACTGACTTTCAAGTGAATCAGAACCCCTTGGCAACTGATCAGGAACTGACTGAGTTCACAAATATAAATATTCATTAGCACCTATTGTATGGAACATCCCTAGTCCTCCCAAGGAGTAGCAACGGGTGAGTCAGACCTAAATCCTGCCCTGCAGAGGCAAAAAGAGTAGCGAGGGAAAGGAATAAAACATGTCACCACAGGAAAGGCCCAAGCGAAGCTTCACGTTTTCCCAGAAAAGGGAAAGCAACTTCCGGCTACAAAAGAAAAATCAGCTTCCAGCCTGGGAGAGATCAGACCTCTTACAGATAGTGGTACAGGAGTGGGCTTTCCAGGAATAAGGTCCAGCCAGGATATAGGCTTGTTCTCTGGAAGTGTCTGGAAAAGTGGCTTTAGGTAGAAGGAAAGAGCTCAAAAATCAGCTTGTACAGAAGAGACAGCATGGTAATAAGTGATAGTTTGGCGGTGTACAGACATCCCTTACAGGCATAAAAGTTTGTCTCCAGAAAGAAGTATTTGTGAAGGAGAATGTCAAGTCCAGAAAACCCAAGACTGAAAATCCCCTTCATGAATTGAAAACAGATGTCCACACACAATGTGCAGAACAGCCTGATCAACAACAGTCAGAAAGTCAAAACACCCCAAGGCTTTCAGCTGATGAGTGGACAAGCACTGCAGTCATGTGATGCAGCCCACAAGGATGGACCTAGGAAACGGCATGCTGATTGAAATAAGATCATCGTAAAGCTTGTATACTGTATGAACCCATTTATAGGAAATGCGCAGAACAGGCAAATCTTTAGATACAAAAAGTAGATTAGTGGTTGCCTGCAGTTGGAAGGAGAAAACAGAGATGGCTAATGAGTGCAGGTTTTCTTTTTGCAGTGAGGAAAATGCTGTTTTGGAATTAGATAGTGATGATTGCACAACTTTTTTTTTTTTAAAGACAGGGTCTCACTACTATGTAGCCCAGGCTGGCCTTGAACCCGAGGTGATCCTCCTGCCTCCAGCTCCTCAGTGCTGCAATTATAACACATGCCAATGCACCCAGTTCCACATAATTCTTTGAATATATGAAAAACTAAATATTTAAGCTATGTGAATCATATCTTAATCTCAGAAATCCATTATATGATGATGACTGAACAGCTTTAGGTAAGTTGCTTCCCCATATTAATTACACCATAATAGAGCCCACCCTCAACAGGGCTAGTTTTACGATAAAATGAGACCATGCATGTAAGGCACTGAGCCTGGGTCCTGGCACACAGCAGGTGCTTAGCAAATGTTATCTGCAGTGGTGATGGCAGTAGCAGCAGTAATTGCTTCCACAGTAATAATGGGTTTGATAAATTTTAAATGTAGGCATAAAACAGAAATGACAGGCCAGAAAACTCCAGTTCAGAGACCAGTTTGTACAAAATACAACAGGTCAAGCAACAAAGATCAAAGGGCAGATTGTGTGTTAGACAAAACTAACTCCAGAATGGCGAGGCCACCAGGATGTCTCCTGAGGATTCCGCTCTTTCCACTAGTTGTTCTATTTAGCAGCAAGGCTGCTCCATTTATGACTTTAAGTCACTAATGATGCTTCAGGTTTCTCTGTTAAAGTCCTACCCATCTGTGTATACAAGCAGCATCAGCCTGCCCCACTTCTGGCAGTTCCCGAATTCCTCCCACCGCCGTGGACCCTGCTTCCTCACACTCCGGTTCCCTCTTTCTCTGCCCCAGTCCTGCAGTCCCGCTACTTGGCTACATCCTGCTGCCCCTCAAGGACACGCCCACATGAACCTTTGAAAGTCACGGGGGACTGAATGAATGAGAAGATACATGGAAGACTAGTCGAAAACCAGCTTCCAAGCAAAGAGGGCTCAAAAAATTGGTAAAGGAAGGAAAAGAAGAGTATGGGGGAAATTAAAGGACAAATTTGGTGAGAACGTGTTTAGGGGAAGGCCATAAGTTCAGGCAATTACCTGAAGAACTTCCTATAGGTCGAGGATCTCTTCTCCAAAATGTTTGGGACCAGAAGTATTTCGGATTTTTTTGTTTTAGGATATTTTGATATATGTTATAAATTAGCTGGAGGGTGACACTGCCTGTAATTTTATATAGTACTTTTAGTGCTCCTGAACTGTGACTGTTAACAGTGGATGAGAGTATGGGGTTTTCCACTTACAGGAGCATGTTGGTACTGCAAAGGTTTTCAATTTTAGAGTATTTTGGATTTTGGATTTTGTGGTTATGGATGCTCATCTTGTACTTCGATATATCTATCTCAACACTTAAGTTAAGGTCTCTAGTTTTATATTTTAATTTGCATGTTACATTGTAGCTTCCGGTTAGCCAGACTAACAGTAAGCAGGTTTAATAAGAGTGTTTTTAAGTGGCTCCAGCCACCTTCCCTAAATTTACCCAAAGCCATGCAAAATTAAAAGCTGGCTCCAACCCAACTAGAAATACGAGGAAGACAATGTGCACTGAAGGTGAGCCGTTGAACTTTGCCCTGAGCTCCATCCCCAGCCTGCACTGATTGACTGATTGACTGATTGATTGATAAGGTCTTGCTAAGTTGCCCAGGCGGGCCTCAAACTCGAGATGCTCTTGGCTGAGGATCCTCCCAAGTGGCTGGTACTACAGGCATGCACCAGTGTACCTGGCTTCTGGGTGCTATTGTTCTCCATGCACACAGAAGCATTCCTAAAACAGAAATTTAATTTATGACAAATTTATTCTTTCAATTAAAATAATAATTCATTAAAACACTGGCTACACCTGCAACATTTTGAAACCAGCTAATTATATTTTGCTACTTAAATATCCATTCCCCTCTCAATATTTTGTTTAATTTGTGCACCGGTCATGTTCACTTTTTAGCTTATAAGAGATTCCAAAAATAGAAATAGTGTTCAGCTATTTTTAGTTCAGTCTATAAAGTGTAATCTTCTTCCCAAAGCACTGTACAAATGGTTCACATTCATGGAAAAACTCAGTGGTAATGAGATCATAAAAGAAAACTCAGTAAAAACTGAGTCAAAAATTTTGATATCCACACCCTGTGCTACAACTAAACATAGGCTCTCAGCTTTAAACTCAGACTTTTTCTTTTTTTTTTTTTTTTTTGAGATAGGGTCTCTGTAGTCTGAGCTGATCTTGAACTCACTTTGTAGCCCAGGATGGCTTTACAGTCATGATTCTCCTGTCTCAGCCTCCCAAGTGCTAAGGCTAGAAGTGTGTCCCACCATGCCTGGCAAACACAGATATTTTATTGAAATTTATAATAGAAACATTATAGTACACACCTACAATCTCAGCACTCAGGAAGCAGAGGCAGGAGGATCGCTGAGAGTGCGAGGCCAGCCTGGACTACAATATGAGTTTAAGTAAGCCTGAACTGCATAGCAAAGCCCTGTCTCAAAAAGACAAAAAAAAAAAAAAGAAACATTAAAAGCATCTTTTTGCATACCACTAATTTTACCAAGAAGTAATTTTTTTCTAAACTGAAAATTATGTTCCTCCTTTAAAAATAAGACCAAAAAGTCAGGTGTGGTGGCACATGCCTATTTTCTCAGTATTTGGGAGGCTGAGGCAAGAGCATTGCCATGGGTTCAAGACCAGCCTGGGCTACATAATGAGTTTAAGGAAAGCCTGAATTATATAGTGAGATCCTACTCAAACCCCCCTACCAAATACCAAATAAAAGTAAAACCTCACTACCTTTTGAATTTGTCTTGACCAATTCTTTTTTCAGGACAAGAAGAACCTAGAAAGAATAAGGGTCCCTAGAACTCCAGAATCCAGCAAGATATGCTGGCAAAGCTAGCCAGGATCAGGTTTCTTTTCAACCCAGCCAGGAAGCTACCTCTCAAGGTACTTGAAGAGCAAATAACCTCCAGTAGGTAGGGTTTGCAGTAATTTTCATCCAGAAGTAGCTATATGAAGACAGCGCCCTCCACACTCTAGCATTTCATGAAGAACTGTGGGGATTTACGTCTCTCAGGGGAATAACGAGGCAGGATATTAGGGTATGGCAGACAGGCCGGGCAGCTGAATGTGAACTGTCAATCACAGAGACCCAGGAGACAGAGAGCCAGTGCTCCACTCCTACTCTAGTGTTCTGTTTTTCCTACTTCTAATTGGCCCACACTCAGTCTGTAGGATGTGTTTGTTTTTTAATAAATGTAAAACCTTGCTACCTTTTTAAAAATCCTCAAATTTTAAACATAAATGAAGCTGTTTGTAAATTTCCTCACTCTTTTCTAGGCCTACATTGGTGTACTTTAATATGTGAGATCAGAACTGCACAGCTGGCACCTAAAAGAATGGTAACTCTTCTGTGTCTGTCACTTGTCCCTAAGACAGAGCTATGACCCTCTGCACAGATGCGTAAAACAATTTATATTTGTGTTTCCTTCCTATAACTGGACAGTCCAGCAAACAGTCCACTGAGCCATGTACATGTGGAGCCTGGTTTTCCTCAGTGTGGTTCTCAGGTGCACACTGGAAAAGCATACTTTCCAGAAATAAAGACCTAAGCACTATGCTCTTTGGTAAACCCCCTATAAAAAACTTTGAGATAAAAAGTACATGTTGTTATTTTGTTATTATTCTTTTCAAAATAAAAAAAAATGTCTGTTTCAATGCTTAGGAAAGGAACACAGACTGTAAAATAAATCACCATCTGCATCCTTGTTGACAGCTAGAAAAGATACAAAACTGAAAGCAACTTTCATAATGGTAAGGGCTGAGAAGATCTAAGAGGAAAAGGCTTCTCTTTTCCCTTTGTGTTGGAATTTTATCCAATTTCTTAAACACTTTTAAGTGGGGAGGTCTGAGTCACAGCTCTTGTCACCTGCAATGTTTCAAACATGATAGAGGTTATGTTCTGGGTGGAGTGGAGATTAATCTAGCTTACAAATGAGGTCAAGAGTCACCTGATGTCTATAAGAAGATCTAGTTTGATACATGACCATACCTTCTGTCTATGAGTTACAAGGGCTATGGACACTGTTATGGTTGATACATTGTGTCAACTTGGGGAGTCTAGAGGTTTGGCTGAGTTACTCAGCAGGAAGCAGGGTGCTTACTTTGTATACATCCTGAGCCTGTGGAAGAGGAAGGCATGAAGATTATGTGAGTACTACCTGCCCCCTGGGTGGGGGTATCCTGTTTACAATGTAAGGGAAGGAAAGAGGTGGCTTTGCCGCCATTCCTTCTTTTTGCTGGTTGCTTTTGCTGTGCTCTGCTGCCATGAACAATTGCCCTCTGCCCTGTGCCACTCTGCCTCTGAGCCAGCCAAGTATGGACTGACTCCACAAACTGTAAGGTAAAGTAACCATAAACCTTTCCTCCATTCATTTTGGGCGTTGGATATTTTGTCTCAGCGAGAAAAAAGTAACCAAGACAGACACTTAAACAAACAAACAAACAGGTAAGAACTCTCAAAAGCTTCAACCTGGATCAGATGACAACTCTTTCATCAGTCTGATGGGCTCAGACTAGGCCAAACCAGGCCTCCTCTTTTAGCTAGGCCACCAGGAGCCCATAGTACCATCACTGGGGCAACTGGGACTCTTGCCTCCTGCCCCTTCTGGCAGGGAAAACCTTGCAGCCTGAGAGGACATCTCACCAAGCCAATCAGCTGCCCTCTCATTTAACCCTCCACTTTCCCCAAGAGGAAGATGATGCCTGCATTAGCCAGAGACAGATAACTGCAATCGTGAAGTCCTGAATACTCTCTTCCCAGAGGTATAAAGACACACTTCTGGGCCTGGCCATCAATCGTGCCACCTCACTGAAAGCCCTGTTGCTGTCAGATGTCACAGGAAGCACAAACAGGCATCCAGCCACACATCCACCTAATAGACTGTTAATCATCTTGGGCAAGATCTCCACGCCATCAACAATGCAGCCCTTACCTTATAATCTGAGGTCCCAACCCATACACCCTTTTTAGACTGTTCTAGATTTAAAAGATGCCTTCCTCTGCTTGTGAGTTGCTCCCATAAGCCCCTTCAACTAGGAAGATCCTGAGATAAAAGGCCAGCTCACTAGGACTGAATTGTCCCAACACGTTAAAAATATATTTCCACGGGGCTGGGTATATAGCTCAGTGGCACAAGTACCTGCCTGACAAGCATGAGGTACTGACTTGGATTCCCAGTACCAAAAGAAAAATCCTCTCCCACTATTTTCAGGAGGCTCTAACAACAGATTTAGCCAAGCCAGCAGCACCCTTTCTCTGAGACAGCTGTTTCGCTGTCCTTTCAGCTTTGTCATGGTCCCCTGAACAAACAGTATAGACTGTCAAATTGCTAAAATACACCTCTTTTGCCTGTAAAGCCAGTTCCAGATCTCTGAGTTGCCAAAGCTGCCAAAGTGATTGCCCTCCATATACACTGCCTCAGTCTTCTGCAACCCACAGCCTGCTGGTACATCTGCATGGACCTAAAAAATGCCTTCTTCTGCCTTTGCCTGGCTCCTGTCCCCTCTTTGCAAAAAGCCCAATACTGGACCCAAAAGTCAACTTACCTGGACTCAACCTCTCAGAGGCCCAAAAACTTGTTTCCTTTTTGAAAAATCACTTCCGATTAATGATCCTGCTGGAAAGGCACAAAAGCTGTGCTACAATATCTGGAAGAAACTGGTTACAAAATAAAAGAAACTACAAATTTCTTGGAGCTGCTGGCTTAGCCCCCGGGAGCTCCTAGTGGCCTACCCGTGATTTGATCACTGAGGACTGTCTCCCTTGACCTTGCCTCCATGCTCTAACACCCACTGTCCTTTCAATCAACAAAGCTGACAAGCTCACTTTAGACTGAGACCTAACTGTCCAGGTGCCACATACTGTACTGGGATGAACTGTTGTTTAAAAATGGGTCCCCCTGACAGATGCTGAATACACCCTGTTTACAGATGGAAGTAGCTCTGTTCGGAATGAAATCTGACAAGCTAGATATGCTGTGGTCACCTTGGACAAAACTATTTTGGCCAAAATTCTCCTTCAGGGATGATCTGCACAGCAAACTGCTTCCTGCTGCTGTTTAAAAACCTGCCACCAAGAACGCAAAATAATCCAATCTGGAGGCCTAAGCCTCCTCTGGGGATCCAACTGATTGAGATATCAACCCCAGCCAAAAAAATTTTACCTGGTACTCCTGGAAGATCAGACCCAGACCTGCCCCCACCGTTTCTTCTGCAAGGTCAAGCTGCAGTGCTGACACCTGTATCCGTGTAGCCAGCTCAGGCTTCAGTGTCTGTGTCACTGGCCCTGACCTCATGCATTATAGTGGACTCTCCCCATTTAAACATATATAGACAGTCTACACTGAAATAAAACATAATCCTACAGAAATAGCTTGTAACCAGTTAAAAGGCCAGCTACTTCTGTAGACATTCCTGCACACACATATAACCCAGGTACATATTAACTACCTCTACAGGTTTTAGAAATCCAGCCTTAGCTCTGCTGGAGAATTTACCTGGACCAGACAGCTCATTCTGAAGAGACAATGCCCTGCTCCAAAGAGACAAAGAGTAGAAACAATGCCCTATTCAAAGCCCTGCTCCTGTCACTTAAGACACTGACAGGTCAGTGCACAGCTGAAGCCTGAGTACATCGTTCACAGATTGCTCTGTACCTATTGCCCTTTATTTTTGTCTTTTCAGGCTGTTTAACCCAGTCCTTGCTTCCCTGCCCCCTGCTAGCTATGGTTTTTGCCTTAAACTCTCCCCAAGAGAACAGAACAATCTCAAACACCTGGACCATGATTTAATGAGCATCCAAGGCTCTCCTAGATCAGATTAACTACCCAATATCTTACCAGAGTAATGTTGCAAAACAGAAAGGCCTACTAGTTGGACCTTGTCTGAGAAGGTCACATGTAATATGCCCAGCAAATTTTTGCTGGAGAAACTGAAAGAAAGGGGAAATTAATAGCAGAAAATGCTCCCCCGGCCAATATACTTCAGTTTATTAGTTACCCAGGTAATAGTCCTGTTCCAGATCCTGTTGCTCCTGATCTTGAAGTGGCTGATCACTGTGATGCATAGCTGGTCACTATGCTGCACATCATATAAATCAATCTCCAATTGACAAGCCATTCTGCCTCTGTACTTCCTGCTTGCTCATCCCATATAAGCCCTAGACCACCACAGATCAGGGCCTGATATTCTGGGAATGATCCCGATCAGTGCCCATCAGTGTAAATAAATCTGCCTCCAAATCCTGGGTGTTGTTTTGGTGTCTCTGCTTGCCTTCACGATCTAAAGCAGTTTGATTTCTTTGCACCTGGATTTTGGAGACTTTGTCTCTATGAGGCATCGCAGGAAGAATACAGGACCAGGTGTGCAGGTGTGCACTACTAGTTTGTACCTGCTGGCAAATAGTTGTGTGGCTTCAGGCAGTGCATGCTATATCTCTGGACCTGTTTCCACTGTGCAAGTTGTGAAAGTTAGACTTTAAATCTCCACAGTCCGTTTCAAGTAGCTCTCAGGAACACTATGAGATGTATGCTAAATTCAATGCTCATGATGGGTTTGGATCTGGCAGCCTTAGTCCAGAGTTAAGGTGGAACTAAACATAGTTGCTGACCCATCTCAAGGTCATATTATCAAAAGGACTTCAAATCTTTGGTGTCGCTAGACTCTTAGGCCTACAGTCAGTTCCTTATTTCACATGAGGAAAGTGTAAGAATGAGTGCCAATTCAGCAGCAGGACTCACCTGCCTCCTCTCTGACCAACGCCAAAGTGCAAGATGGAAGAAAGCAATATCCATTGAGTACTTCATGAATGGTGGATGTTTCCACATAGTACCTCATTGAGGAGAGAAATGTAGTAGTTGTAGAACATTTGTGCTGAGTGCTTTGTACCTGCCAGACGCTGCTAAACCCAGCAGGCATCTGGACAGCATCCATTATGCCCCAAGCATCATTCTAAGAACTTGGGATATGTGAAGTAGGGAAAGTAGGACCTGTTTAGGTTGAGAAAACTGATCAAGCTATTGGGAAAGATTTAGGCCCAGGCACTGCCAACTTAGCTTCATATTCTGAATTATTATCTCAAAACCTTGATGCAAGGCATTATTTATTCTATTTTGTAGACAAGGAAGCTGGGGTTCAGAAGGGTAAAAATTCACCCTAGGCCATGCCTGGGTAGAGTACAGGCTCTCTACGCCCTAGTGCCGTGTCTTCCTGGGCCACCTGCAGGTCAGAAGTCCTGCAAGCAGATCCTAACTGCTATAAACACAGGGTTTTGTGCTCTAAGACTCTGGGGACCTGGTTTGGCCAAGAGAGGTTCTCAAAACAGCCTCCAGGATCTGGCAGCTTATAGTCAACACAGGCTTTTTCAGGGGAGGGCCTTGGCATCTGTTGTCGAGCTGGGGACTGGGTTGATGCCAGAAGACTAGGTAAGAGTGGGCAGCAGATTCTAATGAGTAAATGAACGAATGAGAGAGGAAGGAAGCACAGGAAAGAAAAGACAAAGGAAGTAAGCTCCCTTTGGGTCTGAGGCAGCAGAGACCTTCTTAGGGGGACAACCAGAACCAAAAGCTGGTAAGAAGGAAATGAGGAAACTCCCCACTAGGGTTCCTCTCTGGGACTACAGGCCAGACCAACCTGAACCCTAGACAAAGCTGGGGCAGGACTGGAGGGTGTGGGCGAGGCAGGGCAGTGGTCCTCCATATGAAATGCTGGATTAGGGTGGGCTGAAGCAAGTCACTGAACTTAGGTAACCCATGGAAGCATCTGCTCCAATGATCCTTCCAGGCATCTAACAGATACCTACTGCACATGGCTGCACACCTGTCCCTGGGGAGCTACGGGAACCATCCACCTGCCTCTAGAGGACAATATTACAGTCCAGTGAGCCCAGACAGTGAGCAAACAGGAAATGACAGGACTGGGTGGTAAGAGCAGGAGGAGGGAGGAGAGAGAAAGCTGTGAGAGCCCTCGTAGGCGTCTTAGTTACATTTTCACTGCTAGGATAAAGTACCCCACACCCACACGTTAAAGGAGGAAAGGCTTAATTTCCTTTCCTTTCTTTTTTTTTTTTGGTACCAGGAATCGAACTCAGGACCCTGCACTTGCCAGGCAGGTGCCATGCCACTGAGCTGTATCCCCGGCCCCAGGAAATGGTTTATTTTAGTTCATGGTTTTGAGAGGTTTCAGTGCACAGCTGGCTGGCTCCCAGGAGGGGCGGCTTGGCAGAGGGGCCTGCAGAGAAGACACAGTTAGTGGCAAAGCAGGCAGGCGGCAGCACAGCAGCAGCACTGAGCCTGCCTTTCATTTTGATTCCATGCAGGGTACAAGTCTATTGATTGGTGCTACCCACACCCAGGGTGAGGCTTCCCATCTTCCACACCCAGAACTATGCAAAGCCAATCAGTGGATAATTTAATCACCTACCCTTAATCCACATTCACACACTCATGATCCAGCCACCTCCAAAGAGCCCCACCTATGAGCACATAACGTTCTATAGGTACCTCTTGATACAAACCGTAACAATAGGTACAAAGAGATGACCCCAACCCAAGAACAGGGCCTCACAGGACAGCATGGAGTAGCTCAACCAGGAACCCACAAACCAAAGAGAAATTAGTAATCAAGATAGAGAGGAGAGAGGTTATTCCTAATTTATACAGGCCTAGAATCTGATACCAGACTTTTAATTATAGCATCCTTGTTTTCTAAAGGTTTGGTTTTTTTATACTGAGGAGGACAGGGCCTTATTGCATAGTACAGGCTGGTCTGTGTAATCACTGTGTAACCCAAGCTGGCTGCAAACTCATGCTCCTGCCTCAGCCTCCCAAGTACTGGGATTATAGACATGTGCCACCATGCTGCTAATTTTTTTCAATTGTAAAATATTTCCCCCCTAATTAAATAGCATATGAAAGATACTCACTGCTGTGGTTTAAATGTGGCTTGTTCCCTGCAAAACTCACGCTGAAAAGTGACTGCCATCTTGTCAGTGTTGGGAGGTAGGGCCTAGTGGAGGTGTTTGGGTAATGGGATTAATCCCTACACCCTTATGTATGAATTGACGCCTTTCTGTCGGAGATGAGTGAACTATCATCAGAGTGTGGTCTCCGTTTTTCTCTTGCACACGTGCCTATTTGTCTGGCTACATTCTGCTATGAAGGGAAGCCCGTGAGAGACCCCCCAAATATAGCTGTCTGATCTTGGACTTCTCAGCACTTGGAATCACAAACTCAATAAACCTCTATTCTCTGCAAATTATCTAGCCACAACTATTCTGTTATAACAATAAAACTGACATTGCTATAGCTACTACCCAATCTTAACAGTTTCAGATCAGATATTTCATACAAATGTATACATATCTATTTTTTAAAAAATTAAGTGTTATTTATGATGTTTTCCCTCTATCCCAAGAGGTAACCAACATCTTACCCTGGGTGTGTCTTGTGTCTTTCTCTCTCTGGTTTTATATATTAACCTAACAGATATCAATCACAAACACCAGAATGCAGCATTTTTGGTACATGTCTTACAGTATTTTTTGGAAATTGCTCTCTATATTCAACAGCTGGATACTATTTTCTATTTCACTGCCGATTAGTATTCAGTTATATGACTATTCCAGAAATTAATTATCTACTCCCTTTTTAATGAATGTTTAGATTTCCCCCCTTTTTCTGCCATAGCAACAATGCCTTAGCAGTTTCCTCCTTGTACACACGTCCAGTTGCTGGATGTTTTATTTTAGGGTGTTATAACAAGTTACCATAACTGGGTGGCTTAGATAACAGACATTTATTTCTCATAGTTCTGGAGGATGGGAAGTCTGAAGTCCAAGTGCCAGCGCATCCAGTGTGCCTTGAGGATCTGCTTCCCAGTTTGCTCACAGCTGCCTTCATGTACCCTCAGCAGGTAGTCAGGAGAGAAGGAGGAAGGAAACTGTTTTGTGTTTATTCTTAGACGGGCACTAATCCCATCACAAGGGCTACACTCTTGTGACCTAATTACCTCCCCACAATCCGTAATACTAACCCTTGGGGCTTGCTGTTTCCACCCAGGAATTTAGGGGGACACAAACTTGCAGTTCACAACACTGAACTAAGGGTGATATTCACATCTTCAGCTTTCCTGCCCAGTACCATGTTCCTCTACAGAATAATCTTACCAGTTTACTCCCGCCAGAGACCTGTGCTCCCCTTTCCTCGCTAATGCTGATCTACCAAACTCTGAATGACTGTGAACCTAATGAGCATAAAATGTCATTTTCTTACCTTTATCCACCCAATTTTCATATGTTAAGTGATTATTTACACAGCTTCTCCCATACATTTCTTGTTCCCATCACCCATCCATTTTTGTGTTGAGTTTTTATTTTATAACTGATTTGCAGAAGTTCATTGTGTAGTCTGTGGACGCATTATTTATGAGCTGTTCTTTGATCTACCAGTTATCTTCAAATAATACTGTTAAGGAACCAGTTAAAAAGTAAATGTAATCTAACAAATATGCATAGTTTCAATTAAATGATTTTTATTGACCTTAGCAGAGGACCTGACTTATCATATCTTAGTAGTTTCATGGCCTAGGACATCCTATCAGAAGAGTAGATTTCCATCTCCGAAGAGGTGTTTAAATGACATGATGAGCGACTGTGACAGAGATGATACAGAACCTCAGAGGGGCTGCAGACTGTGACGCTCTGCTGACCACACACTCCTTAAATCGATGACCAGCTTATCATTAGACTTAGGGTGGTTCTTGAAATATTTCCTTTTTTGTCCATTTTTTTTAAATTGGCTTGACTTATTTCAGTTTAGAATTTGAATTTTAGTTTTCCTCAAGATAATCTTCAAAAATTAGTAATAACATAACCCAACTGATCATAACTAAACTAACATCCTCATAACAAAATCCTCAGGATATTAGAACTGGAAAGTTATCATACAGTTAAACCTTTTTATTTATAGGTGACAAAATAGAGAGATTGAGTACTTCATTTATTCATTTAGTAAATATTTATTAAGTTTTTACTCTAAGAGATATCTTTTGGGTATTCAATAGGTGCCAAGCATTAAGCTAAAAGTTTTATACAATTGTAAGCATTAAATGATTAAAAACAATTAAACACACTTAAATGTTTCTAACAATAGTTTTAAGAGGTACAATTTGAGCAGTCAAACAGCTTGCCCTATGCTGTGTGGCCATTAAGTGGAGGAAGCAACCCGATTCCTGAAGCACTTCCTGTCTTGTCATGGGATCACGTATGGGGCTTGACCTGAGTTCTGGGTGCAGAGATACGAGAATCTCAACAGAGAACAAGATCTAGCATTCACTCAATATGATGTTCTCCTTAGTAGGTAAAACCCAGTTCTTCTGGTGGAAGGGACAATAGATGACAGCAGCTGTTGCTCACACTGATCATTACCCCAAGACAAAGACTACATACATAGCGAAGCTCAGCAGAGAATCAGCTCTAAGACAAGGATGAGTACTTGAACCTCATGATGAAGAAAACAATCACCACCTCTGCCACTGTAAGGCTGTCAGTCTAGTGGAGAATACAGGATAAACAAGTAGCCTCTCAAATATTTTATGATTTAAGGTTCTGTACTTCAGAAAGTATATTTTCTATACTTCTCTGGTTTTTAAATATCACAGAGGAGAAAAATTAGGCAGACAGAAGATTCATAAGATTTTCTCTCCTATAGGAGTAGCACAGCAACTGAAGGGTAAAACTTGTATCTTTTCCAGAGGCCAGTTCTGAGCAGCCTTTGACTGAGAAAGAATCTGGAGCCTTTGGCCTGCCATTAAAGCAGCCACATCTGGTTGAGTTTTTGTGGAATAACATTCAGAGACATAATAATTATGACCTGCTTTTATCAGCAGTGGCAAACTCACCAACACATCTGATAAACATGAGCTCCTGATCTAGAAAGCTAAGGCTTACAGTTCAGCAACCATGGAGGAGCCCTTCCAGCTTTGGGCATGATCATAACTGACACCAAATACCCGTGTCTCTGTCAAAGCTTTGAACAGAACATGAGGCGCTGGCATAAAAGGGCTCTAAGTTACAAGCCATTAGAAGCTAAGTCAAAATTCATGTTTATTATTTGATTCTGCAGACATTTTAAAATAGTCTCTGTTGCTGTAAGTGCATTCTGAGCTACAGATATGTTCTATTTATTCAATATTCTACTTGATTCTCAATCTTCCCTGTTATCTCCCTTGGCCTCTAGGATCTCCCTGAGGCTTCCATCTGGCTCACGGTAGGCTGTGGATGAAAGATGTGGGAAGCTGTTGACCTGACCCCGGCCTTTTCCCCTCTGTCCTTTGCTATTTCCTGTGTCCTTTTTCTGCAGGAGTAAATCAAGTTTGCCCAAAAGTCAGGGCCTCAGTGCAGAAGCAGTATGCAAGCAGGGGACAGCTGCAGGGGAACAAGAGGGAACATGATCATTTCTATTTAAATACAATGTTAATAATAGCAGAAATCATTGTTGTAGTAACCCATTAACATACCAAGCATATGTTCTGGGAGCCAGCAGGACCTCAGACAAACAGCGCAGATCTGACCTCACACAGACCTGCCCAGCAGTCTCAGTGGCATCACTCTCTGCTCACTGTCAGATCTGAGCAAGTTATTTGACATTCAAGCCCTATTGCCACATCCATAAAATGAAAGTAACATCCATAGGCATTGAAGTATTGAGAATATTCGAAACCTGTTGGGTAATCTGCACAGCAAATGATGAATCCCTAGCATCTGCCTTTGAAGCATCCTAACTGATAATGTCCTCTCCCATACAAGAATTCACTTCTTACTAACCTTTAATAAGTCTTCCTTTTTTGACTAGTACAGTGGCCCCAAAGTTCCTCTAACTGCAAGATGCCAAGCCAACGTTTTCATCTTTAATTACCTCTTTCGTCAACTCTGATCTGTTGGTAGTGGAAATAATTCCATGACACAATGTGTCCTTGCTCTATTTTCTGCTGCCACAACCTGAGATTAAGTTATAAACACAAGATGTTTATTTAACTCACAGTCTTAGAGGGTGCTTCACTCTTGGATAAGGCTAAGGGGCAATGGGCATGGAAGAGACAAAACACAAAGGGCAGCCATGGTTTATAACAACCCGTTCTTGCAATAGTGAACCCAGTTCTCTAGAAAGAGAACTTGCTCAAGAAAAGTGTCAATCCATTCCCCAAAGTGCTGCCCCCTTTGATCCAAACACCAGCCACCTGGCCACACCTCCCAACACTGCTACACTGGGGATCAAAACGTAACAAGAGTTTTGGTGGGGACCAACCACGTTGGGACCATAGTAGGGCAGTGAGGGCCATCAAGAGACCCTACCTTGGTGCTGTGACTACGAGTGATGCCTGCTGTATGCACAGGATGTGGGAATGTTGGATGACTGCCTACATTTGCCAGTCCTCCTCTAACCCAGTTCAGCCTCTTGACTCATAGCAACAAAGGGTCACTTAAGTTTCTAAGGCCTAAAGATAAATTGGAGACTATTTTTGCAGAGAACTCTTTCAGTTCAATGATAAATATGCTTTTCTCCAATACCTTTGACTCATGGCTGTGTTTGTGCCTGTAATTGAGCTCAGGCAAAACTACGTCTGCTTCAAAATATACTTCTGTTTAAGGCCACCTTAAATACAAAGGGCCAATGGAAGATATTATTAGAACTGCCACACTTAACCTGATACAGCTAGCTAGTGACAAAGCCATGGCACTGGCCTGGTGTAGCAAGTGGTTGATTTCATCACTACATGAAGCCTGTGAGCTTATGGGCCATCTGGGGTCAGGCAGGGGACGTAAACCTATAACACAGTCAGCAGACAGCAGTAGAGGGTAGGGAGGCTGGGGAGACAGAGGGCGCTTGCCAGTCTGCAGGTATTTCAAAGGACTTGCTTTTCTTTGAACACTGCAGTAGAATTTTTTTTTCAAAGTTCAGAGCATTCAACCTTGCCCCACTATCCCACTAGAGAAACTATTTCTAATCGTCTCCTTTTGAAGTGTTTGTTGCTATTGTTTGTTTGCAGTGCTCATCATTGAATCCAGGGCTTTCCACATGCCGGGGAAGAGCTCTACCACTGAGCTCCTCCTCAGCCCGCAGTATTTTGACACTGTTTTTTGGGGGGAAGGGTATTTATTTTTTCTTTTTACAACTTTATTTCAACATTAACTATGCTTACAGAAATACACTCATATTGATTAAAATAATGCAGTTTAACTTATCTTATACAATTTCAACCAAAAAGTTGGTACGTGGTTTAAGATCTTAAAAAGGGTTTGCAATCTGGTTTATTTTTATCTATTACAAATGCATAAAAGATCCTCCATCCAATGCTGCTAAAGAAGGCAGAAAAGATCTTGAGAAACATACCTTTGGTTTGCCTCAGAAAAGTAACAAGTAATGCACTGTAAAGTTTATAGAATTGGTGCAAACAAAACATTGTTGTAAAGTTACAGTGCCAGTTTACAACTTTCAGTAAGTACTGGATGTGGAAGGGGCGGGAGGGAGCTGTGTACACACAGGGAGCTGTAAAAGCTATCTGTTTTGCTAATATTGCATGTGGATTGTAGATCTACACAAACCAAGACTCAGACAGCTCCTTAAACCTGTCTTTGTTTTTTGGGTTTTTTTCTTTGTACTGGGAATCGAACTCAGGACCTCATGCTTTACCAGGCAGGTGCTGTACTGAGCTAAATCTGCAGTCAGTTCCTTAAATCTGAATTAACTCTATCAGATCACTTCATCTGCTGAGGCCAGTAAGAGACCTCAGCGCATTTAGATTTTTAAGTTTTTTGGATCTATGCAAAGAAGGAAATAGTTTCTTTGCCAGCCTGTCAGTCTGAGCATGACAGTGCACTTCAGAAAAGCTACTCCTGCCGCTGTTAACATGCATGGGTGACGCATTATCAGGCCAGCTTGGGGTTTAATTCATATGGGCACTCATATGCGAACAGCCCCCATAGTTAGTGAGCACATACGACTTCAGAAGTGACCCTAAAATGGCCCTTCTTGGAAGACTAGAGCAAAACATCAGCCACAGCAGTAAGAAGCCTCATCAAAACAGTGCAGCACCTCATGAATGAACTAAGCCTCAACAACAACAAAAAAGGTCTCCTCCAAATAAGTAGCTCTGAAAAAGAGGAAACAATATAACTTAAAATATCTTGAAAACCAATGTGAATATATAGGTTCAAAAAAAACCAGATGCACTTTCATAAAACTACCTAGGATTAGGCTTATAATATATTCTCTAGTATTTCAAGTTTATCACTAGTTACTAAACATCAATTTACAAATGGTACATTCATTTTTTGTTCTTTTATCAAAAGGGAAATTCTAGCTTCAATTCTGGAGGAAGGAGGAAGGAAAATAAAAAGGCTCAAACAGTTCCATGCAAACATATTTTGCAAATGAAGAATTCCCAACTGTACCAGGAGTTCTGATTACTAATACACTTTACATTAAAAGCATTTTTAGTAAGTACTAATACATGGCATTAAGGTTCAGGACCTAATATAGGCCTGACAATCAATGTTTTGTTTTCGGGAAGAAAGCCACAAGTGTTCCAATCAATTTCCAGTAACAATGTTTTTACAGGTCATCTTAACATGGGGTCTGAATTTCCTCCATAGTTTTTAGCACGCTAGTCTGAAAGACTAGAGTAGGAATTTGTTCAGTATACCACAAAGCAAATTTCTTTCCTTTGTACTATGAATCTAAAGACCTCTTCCCCACAGAGAATCCAACTGTCCAATCTGTGCTTAAGGTGAATCTTGTTCAATATAGTGTAAAAGGTAAGTCAAGTAAAATGCAATCCTGAACATTAAAACTAGTATGAATAGCCTTAAAATGGTTCTCTCTCCTGGTGTGGTGGCGCATTCCTATAGTCTCAGCTACTCAGGAGGTCATTCTGGACAAATTAATCAGAACTCATCTCAAAAATTTTTAAAAAAGGATTGGGGGTTGTGGATTAATGACAGAGTGCTTCAGCTAGCATGGACAAGACCCTGAGTTCAACTCCTGGCACTGCAAAAAAAAAAAAAATCTGAATTTGGACAGAAATAGTTAAATAAAGATTAAGTGTACATGCACTGAAGAAGGGACAAAGATTGATGGGTAAAGAGTTGTGAATTAAGTCAAGTCTTGGAAAGCTTTCTGGAGGAGGTAGCATTTGAGCTGGGGGACATGGAACACTTTTCTTAAGTAGAGAAAAAGAAAACCTTCCTGGGCAAAGGAAACAATAACAGGCAAAAAGGGGAAAACTATTGGCAAAATAAGCAACCTATTTTGCTAGACAATAGAGTTTAGAATCTTGGATTAGAGGGAAAAATCTAAAAGCATCATCTGAGACCAGACTGACCGGCTAAGGCATCCGGTGATTATTGGTTTGGGATGAAGATGGACTGCTCAGAACACGGGTTTTCTAGTTGAGTCAGCAGTGTTACTCTTATAAACTCTTACCATAAAGCATGCATTTTTCCTAGAAAACAAGGAAAAATCTGTCACTATTCAGCATATGTCTTTAAAAGTAAACTTGATCATGATAAATATATGGAAGAAAAAGGGGCATAAAACCTGGCAACCAGTCCAGAACCTGAGATCACCTGTTTCCAGCACTCTGAGGAGAGATCATCAGATATAATTTTGAAAAAATATGTTAACTATAGCTGAAGTCATATTTCTCAGCAAAGGTTTCCATGAGTGACTGCTGATAATTTTATCTGGCATTTTAAAATAAAGTGTACATCCACAGGACATCATGAAAAACTGCCACCTGTTGTTTTATAAATGGAAGGAAGGAAGGAAAGGAGGAAGGGAGGAGGGAGATGATTTGTAGTTTGTCAGGAAACATAAATCAAGCACAAGCATTGACTTTTTTAAAAAAAGTAATAACGGCAAAACAGAAAAACATTAGCAAGCTGTTCTGAACTTTCACAAAATAGTGTTTAGAGTTAAAAAAAAAAAATAGGAATTTAGAGCCAGAAAGGCCATGTTAGAATCTCAACTCTATTTACTATATATTTTTTTACAGATCAATGTTCTTATCTCCAATGGGGCAGTATTGTTTATTACCTTAGGAACTGTGAGGGATGAAAGCATTGTGTAATGTCACATATCAATATATCCACCCAGTTCCTTCTTTGGGAGAGGAGAGGACAAGCCTGCCACATTGCATTGCTGTGGGCATGAGCTGTGTACATTCTCCCAACCCAGAAAGCATCCCACATGTTTCTATGCAGAGGGCTTGACCTTTCCTTCATGCAAGGGGAGGGAGGCAGAGATGCAGATAACCACACACCAGAAAATGGTATCCTTTATGTCTCGCTGTGGCATGCATCAAGTGACTGCTCTGCGAGAGTTCCTTGCACTACTCCTCTTTTCTTAAGTTAATATTAATATCAGCTAGCACTCCTGAGCATCCCATATACGGTCAAGAGGCAAAGACACAGAAGCGAGGTGGGGAGCAAAGCCACCTGAGGTTTTTAAAATGTTAAAGCAAAGCACATCAAAGATAATGTGCTGGAAGTGTGTTCATTTATCCACAAATATTTACCGAGTATCTATTTGGGGGCCGGGTCATGCCTAGGCTAAGAGGTTACGCTGCGAACTATACAAATAAACCCCTGCTCACATGAAACCTGTGTCCTGGTGAAGAAAAACAATGAACAAAGGTTTTAATGATGCAGTATGTTAAACGTCCACTAAAAGCCGACTGTGCCAATCACAATCTGTACACATACGATTTTGTACACAACTGTGAAAAAGGAAAAGTGTAAATTTTGAGGAAAAGCTCTCTTGTTAACGCTTATTGTTCTTGGCACACAGGTGTTGATGATGGATGAAGGCAGGTTTTGGTGGAAAAGAGCAACAGCGGAAATTGCACATTGCATTGTATTAAGGGCAGTGGGGTTATAATATTTCGCCATCTGCGGATGCCTGAAACCTTGGATAGAACCAAACCCTCTGTGTATGACATTGTTTCCTAAACATGCAGCCCCATGATAAAGTCTGACTTATCAAGTAGGTATGATATGAAATTAACAGTAGCAATAATTAAATAAAGCAATTATAGCAATGTCCTGTAATAAAAGTTATGTGAATGTAATCTCTCAAAATGTCTTATGCTTTTATCTTTTAAAGATAGCCTTCTCTTTGGCATATCTCACACACAAATTTTCCACAGAGGGGAGCGTGTATGATCATTTGGGGAAGTAGGATTCCTGTGCAACCTGGATTTTTCCCATGTGCAGTTCACAGTAGGGTTCGAGCTCCTATGAGAATCAGCGTAGTCGATCTGGCAAGACGTAGAGCTGAGGCCGTGATGGAAATGGTGCCAAGCGCCTATAAATGCAGAGGAAGCTTGGCTTGTCTGCCCTCTGCTCACCTCCGGTTCTGCAGCGTATTGTTCCATGGCCCAGTGCTTGGAGACCCTGAGACATCTGAATGTCAGCATCATGATTTTCTTCCACTTTGGGGTCATTATTAAATAAAATAAGGGCTGTCTGGACACAAGCACTGCAATACCTCCACAGTTTATCTGTTAACTGGGACAGCTACTAGATGATTTGTAGGTGAGTAGCATATACAATGTGGGTATGCTAAGCATAGAAATTCTAGAGCCAGATGTGATGGTGCACACCTGTAATCCCAGCACTTGGTATGCTAAGGCAGGTAGATCGTCAAGGGATCAAAGCCAGCCTGGGCTACATAGTGAGTTTAAGGCCAGCCTGAACTACATAGTGAGACCCTGTCTAAATAAATAAATACATAAATAAATAAATGAAACCACATTCCAGATGTCAGGTTTCTTCACACTACTCAGAAGGGCATGCACTTTAAAATGAAATTCCAGAACAGGAATTCCACTGTAAATATGTTTATAGAAATCTGTCCATATGTCTGTATCACCTTGGTAAAAAGCTAAGGGAAGCACATACTTTAGCAGGAAGAGAGAGGGGACAGTTCCTTTTTTACTTTCTATAGCTTCTTAACTTTTTCAGAATGTAAATTATTTTCAACTTAATTATATATAGTCCTTCAAATAAATAAAAAATAAAAAACTGAATTAGAGAGAGGCTATTCTACAGGTACAGGCATAGACATCAGCTCATGGCACATTAAGTGGACAGTCAAGCTGGGCACGGTGGCGTGTGCCTGTAATCCCAGCACTCTGGGAGCCTGAGGCAGGAAGATGGCAAGTTCAAGCTCAGCCTGGTCAACTTAGTAACTTAACCTCAGTCTCAAAATGAAAGTGTAGCTCAGTTTGAAGGTACTGCTCACCATAAATGTATGGAAGAATAAAAGGGCATAAAACCTGGCAATCTCCAGTGCTAAAAAAAAAGAAGTGGAAAATCAATGTTATAGAGCTTTGTATCATATGATTATATATGTGTTACATACACGAAGGTTTAAAAGTCAACTCATGTTAGAGAACCGAGTGACTTATCCAATCAGAGTCTTGGTGAATCATTTCTCTTCCTCATCACCCACAGGCAGTATCCCTAACCGCGGACTTCTGCCCACAGAAGCCCTCCCAGTGCACTCCTTCCTCCACCCACCCGCCACTGCTCTGCGTCAGTCCTCTGACCACTTCAGAGGCCTCCTTGCCTCCTCCACATGGCCAATGTGTGCCTCAAAATATGAATCTGATCCTGTCATTCTCCACTGATGACTGAGTCAGGTCCACTTAATTCCCAAGCTCCTTCCAGTTCTGGCCTCCGCCTGCAGCTGATGCTGATTCCTGACAGTCTCCCAGTTTCTTCCTTGCTACCAGAATCCTGATTTTGTTAAGACAATGGACAGAGACCCTTGATCTTGGTGTTAGCTCCAGGGATGCTCATGGGTTGGCACATATTAGGAAATCAATTCTTCCTAACTGAAGAAATGAATAGTATGAATTAATAATGGAGGAATGAGTCATAGAATAGGCAGTGTGGAGTGGCTCATATCATTCCTTTTCCAATCTAAAACTATCAATCTAGAAATACACATTGTAGGGGCTGGGGATATATCTCAGTGGCATAAACGCCTGCCTGGCAAGCGCAAGATCCTGAGTTCGATGCCCAGCACTGCAAATAAAATAAAATAAAAAATAAAAATATACATTGTAAACCAGGCGTGGTGGTGCACACCTGTAATCCTAGCACATGGGAGGCTGAGGCAGGAGGATCAAAGCTAGCGTGGACTACATAGTGAGTTCAAGGCCAGCCTGAGCTACATAGAGAGACCCTGTCTCAAAACAATAATAAAAAAATAAAACTCCACACCGTGGCCAAGGTCTGGCCAAGGAGAAGATAATTGTGCCACTCTTCTTTCCTGGAACTCACTTATACAAGAAGCTACAGCAGCCATCTCAGAACTCAGGGGCTAGAACCCAAAAGACAGAAAGCCAACATGCTTATGATGGCCAAGCACAATAAGATGGAAAGCCTGTGTTACTGATGGTGTAGATGCAGGCACTCTGGAACTGCTTCCCTCCCGATCCTTATTAAGTGGGAGATCTTACTATCTTTACTGTCTAAACCATACTTTAATGTGTCTATGAATCACTTGGGAATGTCATTAAAGTAAAAATTTGGATTCAGCAGCTTGGAGGTAGGGCCTGAGAATCTACATTAATAACAGGCTCACTGAGCCAGGCATAGGGGCACACTTGGGAAGCTGAAACGGGATCATGGTGAGTTGGCGCCCAGCCTGGGCTACAAAGTGTAGTTCAAGGCCAGCCTGGACTCCATAGAGAGACTCTGTCTCAGAAAAGGCTCCCCGATGGTACTGCCAAGGATCACAGTTTGAGCGAGGAGGATAGGAGCCTCTGTAGGCTGGACTTTCTATTCCTCAGAGCTGAACTCATCCTTGCTGCCTCCTACTGCTCCCCACAAACCCAGATAACCTCACCAACCACCCACACTTCCCATTATGTACAAAAAGCCGGCCAGGGCCGGTTCCACTCAGACCTTCCGGAAGGAGCTGCTATTCTGTGTGCCAGCCTTGGTCACTGTTCTGTGACCACATTTGGTCACATCTATAGAAAATCTATATTTGTATTTTCCCAAATGTTTTCTACAGTCTTTTATTCAAATCACTATCAAACAATTACAATGGCATGATTAAGGGAGAAAATGATTTTGAAAGACCTCAAACTTAATTGCAAAGTTATTGAATTCCCTAGTAGATTCTATATATTATACCACATAAGTGACTGTGTTCCATTTCAGTGATGCGGGAAATAAATACTACAGTAATGACACACAGGTGCCTCTCCTTGATAAAGCTGTAATTGCACATGACACTGAGAAAGCATTTTGGTGAAGTCTCACATTAAGATGTGTCAGCATAGCACTGAGCTCAAAGGAACTATTCACGATCACTACCAGATTAAAAACATCATCTCTCTCCTATCTGTTTAGGAAATTCCCACCTGGTTCTATGTTATTAATGATCAATAAGCTTTTCATAGCACACTGGGATATTCCAGAACTGAGCACTCACATTATAAGCCCAAACTTGTCAGAAAATGCACCAAATTAGAGGATCTGAATGTCAAATACATTTACCTGCCCCAACAGAACAGATACAGAGGAAATACATGTATGTGGATGAGCATTTCCTGCAGCCACACGGCACA
The DNA here is from genome assembly GCA_004027595.1 of Dinomys branickii. Taxonomy (NCBI): domain Eukaryota; kingdom Metazoa; phylum Chordata; class Mammalia; order Rodentia; family Dinomyidae; genus Dinomys; species Dinomys branickii. The sequence goes on from PVLD010010236.1 coordinate 47,853, forward strand.
AGGACCCTGCATATCCATTAACATATCATCAGTCAGCACTTGATAGAACTGTGTTGGTCTGATTTGATCTCCACTGTGAAGGAGCACAATTTTTCAACCCCAAACCATTACATTCTCAGTGCAAACGACATGACCACGTGGCATAACTGAAAAACCAGGACTCAGAAATTTTAATTCGAAATCCAACAGTGACTTTGCACAAATATATCAGCACCTGCCCCCAAGTCAACAAGACTTTTGAGTCACAACTGCAAAGGTTAAAACCTAAAACACTGTCCTGTGACTTCTACAGTTGGCTCCGTGAAGATCTCAACAGAATGTGCGTGAAGATGAAGAATAGTCCTGCAGAGGAACTGCAGACTCCGTGACAGTCTCACCCTTCCTTGCACTGGTGCTTTATGGGAAGAACCTTCCGCCTCACATTCTTCTCCATCTCTTTCGAAGGCCCTGCTCAGTGGTAGTGAACAATTGTAATCCAGGCAAAGGCATACTCATAGCCTGAGGACTTGGAGATTGTGTGTAGATCTGTACACTCACAGACACAGGCATAGTAAAACCCACCTCCATTATCAACTGAACTCCATGTCTGTCTTCCAAAAGCTAAAAATCTTAGTGATTTATCCCTTTGGGAAGAGACCGTGGTCTCTTTGTAGATCTCCAGTCTCATTATCCTGAGCAAACAGCATAACCTCTTTATAGGTCCTGCGAGTTTTCCTGAGCAGACACTGTGACCTCTTTCAAGTGTTCCTTTCTAACATCCTTTTACAATATTCTTGTGAATGTTCCTAATATGTAACCCTAGGGCCACTTCCTCTCCTTATAACTTTACTGGATGAGCTTCCCTTCCCCGCCGCTGACGCAGCTGATGACATGACTTCCACCTTGCAGGGCTGTGATGAGTATATTCAAGAGTAAAACAAGAGCCTGTACTTCCGTTACGTTAGCAAATTGGAGAGGGGAGGTCCTCAGCCCCTAGCTGAGGCAATTAATCACTGGAAAATTTCGTTTACAAATTTGAAAACTGGGAAGTCTTTAAAAAAAAAACTTGTATTTTGGAAATTTTCAAACAAAAGAGAAAGGAGAGAAAATAAAACAAGCTCCCAGCTTCCATCATATAATTCAGCAACTGTTATCTCAGAACCACTTATTTTACCCACCCACAACCACTTCTCTTTCTAGAGGTGTATTTTTGTTTTTTGTTTGGTTTTACATGTTTGTGTGTTTGTTCTGGTTTTGGCACAGGGTGCCACGCTGGGGTCCAGGCTGGCTTTGAATTTTCAATCCTTCTGTCTCAGTAATCAAGAGTAATGAGATCGTAGGAGTGTGCCAACAAACCCTGTTTCCAGAAATCACTTTAAGGGCAATATGAGGCATATTATTTTATTCAAAAGTATTACAGTTTATATGCCTGAAAATTAAGAACTTTGTGCTTTTTTTTTTTTTTTTTTGATACCAGCAATCGAATCAGGACCTCACACTTGCCAGGCAGGCACTGCGCCACTGAGCTAAACCCCTGGCCCTTCTTTATGCTATTTAAAAGCAAAAGATATCAGATTTTCAAATCATCAAGACAAAATGGGAGAATTCATAGAATGGGTCAGGCATGTATATTTCTCACAATAAATGGTTAAAAATATGGGTACATGTCTCTGTGTCTGTCCAAACCCATAAAACATGCAACACCAGGGGTGAACCCTGATGTAAACTATGGACTTTGTGGCAATAATGAAGTGTCCATGCAGGTTCATGAATTGTAGCAACGGACCACTCTGCTTCAAGATGCTGATCACAGGGGAGGTGTGCATGTGTTGGGAGGGGGATACTAGAGGGATGTACCGTCCTCTCAAGTTTGCAATGCACTCTTACAATCATTCCACAAAGTCTTGTTTTGAAAAAATGTAAATCCATGAATTCAATCTGAAGTTTTTCTGCAAAGAGGGCTTCAAGGCACTTTTCCATAAATGAATGAAAATCTTTATGAACTCTGCACAAGTCCCTAGCTTTACAGTAACTACATGGTTGTCATCAGGTATCGTACTCTTACACAGATTAATGCATAAGATCTGCCAGCCCTTCACAGCGGGTTCTGTGACAATGCCCATTTTACAGGAGGCAACGAAACACAAGGAGGGGAAGTCACTGTCCAGGGTCACGCAGGAGTGAACAGCTGCTCACAGCCGCATCCTCAGCCTGGGGTAATTGTGCCCTGGATAGCCCTGTCCCAGCTGGTCTGGTTCCCCTCTAAACAGACCCCAAGGAAGAGAGTTGGGAGTAAGGAGTTTGTCCTCTTGAAGCTCTCAGGAAGTACAGTGTAGATGTGCAATGACAACACAGGGGAGCAAGAAAAGCCAGTAAAAGGGTGAGGGAGTGAGTGTGTTGCGTCCGGGAACCGCTGGGGTCAGGTCCACAGGAGAATCTTCTGAGGAGCCATAGACAACTGGGGTCAGCAAACCAGTCAAATCCAACCCACTGCCTCTTTGTGTAGGTAAAAGCTTTATTGGAACATGGCTAAGCCCATTCTTTCGTGCTCTCTATGGCTGCTCTCATGCTAACGTGGCACCATTCAATAGCTGTGACAGAGACCCAGGACCTGCAGGGTTGAGAGTATTTTCTCTCTGGCCTGAACAGTAAAGCTTTGCTGGCTTCTGATGTAGAACATCCAGGAGGAAAGAGGGAAGCTGGTATTTATTAACCTTATTTGTTTAGGGTTGCCCTGTGGTCATTAGGTGCCCAGCACTGCCAGGCTGTCCTTCAGCAGTCTGAAGCAGGGGCTTCCGAGGTCAGGAGCAAAGGCATGTGGTTAGGGTGAGAAACCACTAGTGTGCACCAGCAGGGGATCACACTGGGGCCACAGGTCTAGGAGCTGGTGTCAGGGCACGCGCAGCGTCACCTCAGTGCCCCTGAAGCCTCACATGTAATGAGGTGAATAACGTCGGCGCGCACACTCACTTGTGAATTACATTGGAACACACACGTCGGCCTCCTGGAAAGAGCCCAGGGTAAGATGCTCAACATTTAATGTGATGATACATTTTGCATTATAAATAGCGCCATCAATTATGTTACAAATAAGCTTCCTAAATGCTACATTATCATTAATACCTATGACCTAAAAAAAAAAAAAAATACCTATGACCTAAGTCTGAACTTTTTACCACACAGGAAAACTTTTCAAAAGAGTCCTCACACATTTTGTTAATTACAAGACAAATCTGATGGCCTTCCAAAAAGCAAGCAAACAAACAAAAATCTAGAGGCTTCTCCTTGGACGGCCTTTGTGCCTGTGATGGAGACCTGCCTCTGCCTTTACTAACTAAAGTCACCATCCGGTCTTTAAACAAAACTGGTTGAGAACAGCAGCAAATTCATTATAGCTCCCCAGAACGGAAACAAGCTAAGTTACATCTCCACCAACTGATGATAAAATGTGGTCGCTCCGTATAATGGAGTATTATTCAGCCACAACAAAGAATGAAGTATCCATACGCACCATCCCGCAGAGGTGCCGTGACAACACTCACTAAGTGAGAGAAACCAGGGTGTGGTGTGATTCCACTCTTCTGGGATATCCAGCAAAGGCAAATCTACAGTTGGAGAGGTAGCTTAGCGACGATCTGGGGCTTAGGAGGAGGGAAGGGAAGGGAAGGTCGGGGTGATAGCTGAAAGCACAGGCTTTCCTTGGGGGCTGCCAAAAATGTTATGAAATTAAATTGTGATGAGAGCTGCACAAACCTGTGAATATATTAAACACCACTGATCGTGTTCTTGCCAGGCAGGCACTTATTCCACTGAGCTATATCCCTGGCCCTTGATCATGTCCTTTAAGTGGGAGATACTTTATGGTCTGTGAATTAACAAGTGAATTAGGAAAGGCAAATTCTTGTCTGTAACGAGTCCCCACATGATGTTTTTAGTGGAAGATGCTCTTTTGCCCACCCACTTTTCTCTACTGTCCCCTGGCTGCTCCCCTGCCCACTGCCTCACAATCTGCACCTTGGGGTTCCAGGGCTCTCACACTTTATCCTATTGTAGGGTCCAAGTCCCAGAGCCAACAGCATGCTAGCCATCCCACTGGCTAGCTGTGTGACCTGAGGCAAATTACTTAACCTCTCTGGGTTTCATTTTCCTCATCTGTAAAATAGAGATAATAAGAATGCTTACCTATTATTATTAACTGAGACTTAGTGAACACTCACTGTCTAATAGGCCCTGTTTCCTCTCTCTCCCTCTCTTCGCTCTCCACTTTTAACAATAAACTTACACGTGTAAAGTGCACAATTTGGGTGTGGCGGCGCACGCTTGTAATCCCAGCACTTGGGAGGATGAGGCAGGACGATCCTTGCAAGTTCAAGGCCACCCTGCACTACAAAATGAGCTCAAGGCCAGACTGAATTGCATAGCCAGACCCTGTCTCAAAAAGACAGAATAAATAAAGTGCACAGCTAGATGTGGTTTGACGCATGAGCATATCTGTGAAACCAACACAACTTTCCAAACATTTCTACTGCTCCCTCCATGTCCTGTACCTTGAGTCTCTCTCCGGGCACTCACTGCTGTTCTGTCCTCTGGAGCCTGGTCTGCATATATACCTCGAATCGTACTGCATGCACACTTTCCTTGTTTTATGAGATAAGGGAGGCCTGCCCTATTCCAGCAGAATGATTCTGAAATTTTCTTCTGCTGCTGCTTTGTGCATCAATTGTCGCCCCCACCTTTTCTTTTCCTTTTTGCCAAGCAGCATTCTTTCTACTACTGGCTGGTGAGCAACCGGGGTTCCTTCAGCTTCTAGGTTACTCTCCACCTGGGTTATGTTACATGGCACGCTGCTGGGGCCGTCCCTGTGTGAGACTTCGTGGGGATGCGTACTTTCAGTTCTCCTGGGTACATGGGGCAGAGGACCTGTGGCTACACAGAAAGTTTGCAAAGTTCCATAGAGGACACGGCTTACAGCATGTGGGCAGCAGGTCAGCATGTGTCAGCACTGTGACAGCCCCGCTGTGACCCCACGCTGTCCCCAGACAGCGCGGCCCCTGCTACCCCACCTCAGTCCCACCCCACAGTCTGCGTCCTCTTTCCCTGGCCATATCTCTAATTCCTTTTCTTTGGATCACTACGACGTTTCAATGTCTCAGTCACGGTCTATCTTCTCTTTAAGACATGACAAAATTTCTCACTTCCTGACGACGTTTCAATGTCTCAGTCACGGTCTATCTTCTCTTCAAGACATGACAAAATTTCTCACTTCCTGCTCAGACAAACCAGGACATTATTTTTAACAGATTCACATGATACTGGTTTCCCCAACATTTCTCATCTATGGGGCTTTGTTAGCCTAACAGTCAAGGCACCAAGACAAGACAAAATTAAATTTCAATGAAAATATGTTTATTGTTTCCCCCTGTTTTGAAATGCTGCCACTGTAACTCACACCTTCTTCTCAAGAGCTCAAGAGCGAACGTTTCTTTGTGTAACCAAAACTTGATGGCTGTCTGTCATCTTTGTTACACGTGTTGTAAAGCTATACTTTTATTTTTTTACTAGTGGAGATCGAACCCAGGGCCTTGTGAATGGTAGCCAGGTGCTCCACCACCTAGCTACAGCCACAACCCCTAAAATACTACTTTTTAATGTAAGTCCTTCTCTGTGGGTAACACTCAAAGTGTCCACATTTTCAAATGAATCCCAGCTGACATTTGTTTGGTGTGAGTCCAGACTGGAACTGTCTCTAATAATCCTCAATTTAAATTAATAACAGCCTCATTTTAAATGATCAACCCATCTCGGCTCATTAGGATCTAGCAAAAAGACTTAAGATGCACCCCTTTCGTGAGTGTACAACGGCACTGCCACCAGTTTAGACACTCACACAGCCCTGATTTCAGACATACAGGTTCCTGCGGGAGTCCTGGATGTTACCCCATAATCGAATGGCATCTTCTGTTCCTGTGTAGAGAAACTGTGGACTGGTTATGTAGCAAAGAAGAAGCACATGACACCGTTCACAAATGACACATGCAAAGCAGCTTCGAGTGACGTAGACCTAAGTGTGTGAGGACAGAGTAAGACGGGCTGGAGGGCAGTGCTGGCCTTTGCTCCTAAGCTCCTGCGAGATCACACCAGACACGTCCTGGCCCTCACTTGGGGTCAATCTCGATGACTGATCTGCCATGTGACAACCTGAAGTGCATTTATCCAACCTTACTGAAGTACGTTATTCACTCTACAGCTATAACATATGGTTCTTAATAGATTTCTTATAAGTAAGATTTATAAGAACCACTTGTATTTTGTCGAAAGTCAGTTCCCCTCTTTGAACCACATCTCTTTTCTTGTGTGAAATTATCTCTTCTAAAAACACCCTATGTCTGCACTGCCCAGCCACCATGGGGCCCTGAGCACTGTTTCCCGGGCAGTATGGGCAGTACGGGGCAGGACAAGTCCACCTTGGCCAATGCAATGGAGAAAATTAACATTTAAGTGCCAGAGCAAATTTCCCTGGCATCCAAGGGATGATGGCTTAGTTCTGGATCTTTATTTAAAAGCCCAGAAAAATGCTATCTCAGGTGGTTTTTTGTTTTTTTTTTTTTTTGAGAAGAGCAGAACTCTTCACATGAGTCATCCTGACCAGGAGGCTGCTCTTTCGGCCACTAAAGTCCCTTAGGGCCAAGCCAGACCAAGCACTTCCCTCTAACAGAACTCAAATTCAGCTTACCCATAAAAATGACAAATGCCATAACATCCCCCACCAACCTCAAGGAGAAATGCCCAGTGATGGTTAACCCGGCACAGGCCAAGCAAACAGTACTGAGAGTGAGTCTACTTCCTGTTTACTGGGCCAGTGGCCCCTACGCAGGGGTTATGAACCGTTGCTACCACCACATACGGACAGACCTTGAGGCTCTAAGCAATCACTTTCTCTTTAAGAGGAAGAAAACTCAGGCTACAAGCCTCATGTAAAAATTACAAGCACCCAAAATAGCTAAGAAATCCAGTCCTGGCCTTTAAGAAACGGGTTTTTAAAAAAATTGTTTGTTTTGCAGTTTGGGGGACTGTACCCAAGCCTTTCACACTGACACCCCCTCACACACCTCTTTCTTGAGTCACGACCTCATAACTTAGCTAAATTGTCCTGGTTGGAATTGAATTCACAATCCTGCCTCAGCCTTCCAGAGTATAGAGATTTCAGGCATGCACCACTATGCCCAGGAAGGATGCAGTACCCACTCTTAACAGTGGCTGTTACTTGGAGTGGAACAGGGTTAGAAAGTAGCAAGTACATTTATATTTTTATACTTTACACTCCTCTGAGTCAACTGAATTTTTGTAGGATGCATGTACTATGCCCATAAACTTAGAATGTTTCTAAGCTGCCTGGCAGACTTGCTGAAGGGAGAACTCCTCAAACAGGTGGCAGCATGGCCCCCTCTGTTGACGGGAACAAGTATTCATGCTCTCCAGGGATACAGCAACTAATGAGCAGATGCTGGGGCAGCCAATCAGACATCCCTGTCTGGGACTGTGAACCCCGAAGAGGACAGGTCAAGTGACAGGGTCAGTGAGAGCCGACTCACAGGGAGGGCAGTGGCACCGCATCTAATGCCCTGCAGCAGCTGTGCCAGGGACAGCAGTACCTGGCAGCACTGGGCCAGAGTGGTGCCCCTGGCAGGCACTCCTGTATGTGCCTCCACCTGGGTCTGTGCCTGCCTGGCTCCCGCTGGCTGCTGCTCATTTGCCAGGTTTGATTTTCCAGCCTTATGATGATTCTACAAAGGACCCTATAACCATCCAAAAAGTTATCTTTCTGCCTGGGTCAGCCAGGGTTGATTTGGATCCAAAGAATCCTCACTACACTTGAATGATTCATTCACTCACTCGATGAAGAAGTGTTTGTCTACTCTGTGCTGAGCACTGTTGTGGCATGGGGTTTCTTCAGCAATCAATACACACAAGTATCTCTTCCCTGGAGGAAGTTATATTCTGGTGAGATAGGCTATCTTCCTTTTCTCCAGAAGTCTGCTACTTCATTAGCTCGAAGCCATGCCGCTCTTTCTCTCCTCTTGAAGTTGGCTCAGAGCCCACCCTTAGACACTGTGAATGGTCCTTCATTGTCATGGTACAAACACTTACTAGCACTGTCCTGGACTGTTTCCAGTGTCCTATGGGAGCTGGAGATACAGTGCTCAACTAGTCGCTGCCCTTAAAGATGACAGTGGGATAGCCAAGTGAGACACATCCGGGTTAGCTCTTGTGCCACAGCAAGGGCAGTGCGCTGTGAGGAATGCCTAACAGGACACCCTGCCCAGCTCAGGAGGGGAGAGAGGCCCGAAAGCTGGTGAGAGTCAGCCACTGGGAGAGGACAGACAGTGTCGCTAGCAGGAGGGACTGAAGAAAGCTTTCACACACTAGAAGAGAGAGCATGGTCCTCTCTAGCATGTGCCCACTAGAGAGGACAGTGGGGTTTGGGACGCAGATCCACGAAGTGTAGGCAGTTAGGGAAGGTGGGATGATGGGTGAGGTGATGAAGAATCTTATTCAGCTTCCACAGCTCGGTTCTCAGGACAAGGAGAAGCCATGCAAGGGCACAAGCAGAGGTGGCAGCAGAGGGGATGCTGTCGGTTCTGCAACTACGATGATCCTCTGGATGCTAGTGGAAAGAATTGCAGAGAAAAAAGATGGGGCATGGATATTAGTTATTTATTTATCATCTTTTGAGACAGGGTTTCACCATGCAATTCAGGCTGGCCTTGAACTCACTTTGTAACCCAGGCTGGCCTCAAACTTGCAGCGATTCTTCTGCCTCAGCCTCCTGAGTACTGGGATTATCAGCATGCACCACCACACCCAGCCATGGATAGCATTTAGAAGCCTGCCAAAGTAACTCAGAATGGAAATGTGGTGTCCTGGATTAGTACCAGAGGGTAGGAAGAGGTGAAAAGAAGCAGAACTATTCAAGGGGCATGTATTAAGTACAGTGAAGACGACCTTCTAATTAATGGTTCGATATGGGGTAGAAAAGGTGAGGAGAAGTCACAGATGACTCCCAGGTGTCTGATTTGGTCTGGTTTGGTGGACATGGGTCAGTCATCAAAAAGAACATGCTGAGGAGGAAACCACTTTAGATTTCAGTTCAGTCATGTGCAGTTTGAGGTGAACAGGGAGGACTGCTGATCGGCAACTGGATACATGGGTTTGGCTTTTGGCACTGAGGGCAGAGCTAGAGGAAGGGCTCTAAGATCATGGGGACAGTTACTGATGTCACGGGACAGGTGAGATGACCCTGAGGTAACTACAGCCATGTGGCAGGCTGCGGTATTCTTAGTAATACTCATCTCTCCCTGAAGAAGGATTAGATCTTCTCACTTTGCTGCTATTGGCCCTGGTCCTTGAACTTGTTTTGGCCAATGAAATGTAAGCAAAATGACACAGATCCCTTCCCTTCCATGTAGTAGCTTCACAGTCAGCTCAAGGTTCTCCAAGATTCTCTTTTCTCTTTGCCATGATGAGCAACAGCATTGCAGAGAGGGAGGCTGCTCAGGTGAGCTGGGAGTCAGAACAAAGAGCATGAGGAACGGCTGGAGCCAACCCACAGTGAACACATCACTAGAGCAAGAAAGGTTTGTTTTTGTAAGCCACCGAGATTTGAGGGCTTATTTGTTATTGCAGCAAAACGGAGCCTCCTCTGTTAATGGTCAGAAAAGAAGCTGCTCTAGGACAGAACCCTGAGGAAAAAAAGCATTTCAGGGTCAGCAGATAGTGTGGCGCCTACAGAGAAAGCCCACTCACCTGGTTTCTGGGCCACAGAAACCTCTGTGACCAGCATGGTCAGACTCCCTCTACCACCTGACTGGTATTACACCCTATTGAGAGAAAACCCTCTTTCCTTTCTTTGCTCATTCTTCTCCCTGTTCTTCGTATACATAAACTATCAGGTCTCAGGACACAACTGCGGACAGGTGACAACAGAAGTAACTACTTTGCCTCCCTCCAATCTGGCCTGGCCTGGCCTCTGACTTATGCTTTTCACTTTCTCTACTTTTATTACTGGCTTCTCGGATGCGTCTCTGGCTGACCTTATTCTTGTCCTGACCTATCCTGGGCCTGGGTTCTCCAGGCAGCCTGATGTCCATTTGCCCTGGCACAACCTCTGGTCACCCTGCCCTTGTGCTGGCCATGCCTGTCTGACTCATCCTGTGCTCTGGCCTTGCCCCTGGACATGCCCTGGACAGACAGCTGGCCTTGCTCCTGGACATGCCCCGGACAGGCAGCTGGCCTTGTTCCTGGACACGCCCTGGACAGACAGCTGGCCAGCCAGTTGACTCTTCCAGATTCCATGTCTGGTTCCTCTTCCCACCATGGCCAGGCCCCTCAGCCTCAGCGTTCAGACCCTGACACACTGGGCACCCACAGACAGTGCTTCTCCCCCACTGGCCATGTGCTCTCCCAGAACAAAGCGACAAGTGTAGGTGTCTTCATTTACACTGAATATGTATAGCAGAGGTGACTTCTGGTCACCTTCGATGGGTCTTCTGGGTGGCACACCCCCTGGCTGCTGAGATATTCTATTCCTTTCGCCACAGATCAGGACCACGCATGCAGCTCTTCTGTTTACAAAGTACCTTACACCTAATTTATAAGCCTCTGCTGTCTGCCTTGGTTTGGGTTCAGTCTCCAAACCAAAAGACTGCCAGGCCTTCCTGCCAGGGTCACCACATTTACTCATCCTTCGTGTGCTGCACCTACTGCTCACCATGACGGCTGTGGACATTTACTGAAAGGTCATTAAATAGTGAAAATGTGCTAACCACATAACATTTATTTTATTTTGTTTCTTTTAGTCTAAGTAGTTATTTCCCCCCTTTCACTAATGGTGAAACTCAAATTTTAAACATTTACATAGTAGCTGAAGAAACACAGCCCAATACCAGTAAAAATGTAGGTTTTCCCAGCTCCAGAGCCAAGTGTTTCTACTGTGCTATTTGTGTATGTGTAGATATGTGTGTGTGTGTGTGTATGTGTGTGCTTGTCCATATACACATATATAAAGAAGTTCATATTTATACATCGGTAAATGTATATGTGATGCATGTATCTCTATGTCGTTGTATGTATATGTGTACGTGTACAGGTACATACATGTGTCTCTCTATATATACATGCACTCCTGTATATGTATGCATTTGTATTTTCTGTTTTTTGTATGTGCTTGTGCTACAGCAAAAGCCAAAATGTTCTGATCTTAGGTGCTCTTTCAACCACCTAATATCACACCTAAAACAATACAGTAAACTTCACATAAGTTCTAAAGTGCTTTTGAAATCGCATTTTATGTGCAAGTCATTTAAAAATTGCCCAGTGGAGGAGAGAACCGTGATCTTGGGTTCCAGGCCCATTTTTATCACTGGCAGCGCTTAGCTGCTCAGTCCCAAACTTCCTATCTAGAAAATGAAGGCGTTTGACTCGGGGCCACTGCTACCGTAATATGCTATAATTTAGAAGAAATAAAATGTCAAATTAAGTTTCTCTAAAAATAATGTCCATGTGTTACAGTTGGATAGTACATCTCCATAAGGAGTATCAGAATTTGCACTTGGGGTTTTCTAGTGCCTTTCCTGTCTGAAAGCTTTGTAGAATTATTTTCTGCAAGTATCAGTGAGAAAAAAGTTCATTTCGTATGACTTGCAGGCTAGTGAATTCGTTCAAACAGAACAATTATCAAACACACTTGGTGATTCTTAGTTTTCTGTGTAAATTAGAAGCTCAGACATGAGTGCAATTGTATATCCTCTCTTGGTTTAGTGGCTAAACAATATATCGTGAAAGGAACAGATTGTAGATGGAAACTATTTTGGTGAAGGGCAGAGTAAAGGGGCTCAGTCTGGCTCTATCAGTGACTGGGAATAAAGTTTCCGAGACCTCGCTGGAGTCAGCCTGTTTATTCTGGCAAAAGCCCACAACGCGATCTTTAGTTGTCACTGGGGGGAAAGACAATGACAGAAGGGTTCAAGACTTTCCTTTCTCAGATGATTCCAAACAAGTTAGTCAAAATCCAATAGCCTTAAACTCAAGGGGGAAAAACAGGAAACACATACAAAGTGGAAGGTTTTAGGGCTAATTCATTATTTTAAAAATTTACTTCTTTTGATCCTGCTCAACTATTACCACTTGGGTAAGTTCTATCCGAGGCACAAGAAAGAGTACAAATTGCTTTACACTGAAGGATGAATTTGTAAAACGTCTTTGTGTGGATCAACTTGAAGGAAAAGGAATGAGGAGGGGGACAAAATGTCCAGGTATAATGGGTGGGAACAGTTCTTTATTCTCAGGCATTTTTGAGGCAACTGGAAATAAAACTCTGTAAGTGCCCATTATAGTGAACGGCATAAGGCGCATGTGCAAAGGAATGGCAATTACCACCATCATTCCTATATAAATCCGTTGTCAAAAGTCTCAGGCTGGGGGTGCAGCTCTGTGTGGAGCGCATGCCTAGCATGCTTGAGCCTCTGGGTTTGACCCCCTGGCATTGGTACCACAGACCAGAAATGCGTTGATTCACCCGCACTTCCTAAATCAAGTTTAGAGAACTTTCAGAAAGAAAAAGAGCACTTCAGAGAATTCTGCCAGTGGTTCATCTGACCTTGGATTTCAAGAAGTTATTTGATCCTCTGCTACCATATCTTCTTGAACTAAAGACGTCATGCTGCAGTGATATACGCATGTGCCCATGTTTATAGCAGCACAGTCCACAATAGCTATACCTCAACAGTTCAATTGATAAAGAAAATGTATTTATACACCATGGAGTGCTGTCTGCCCTAAAGTGGAGTAATTTGTAGAGAAACACATGGACCTTGAGACCATAATGTTTAGTGAAATAAATCAGACAAGCATAAATATTACACGGCCCCTCTTATATGAGAAACCCCAAATATAAATAACTAGCAAAATGAACCATCAATAACAGGAAACAGGGAGATCGACCTTTCCAAATGGGAGAGAATAAAGAGATGCAAGAAGGGGAGAAAGGGAGGAGGGGAGACGAACGGAAGGAATGAGGGCGTGGTGTGCGTATGGCCAAGCCCCTCACAAGGAATGTGAGCATTGTGTACTGCAGACATGAACTCATAAAGCTTGAAAAAGAAGAAGTTATTTGCCTAAAAGAACTACCACAATCTAAAAAGGGAAAGGAGGGCCACTGATACAGCTCAGCCACACAGCGCCTGCCCTGCGAGGGCAGGGTCCTGAGTTTGATTCCTGGTACAAAAAAAAAAAAAAAGGAAAGGGGTGATCATCATGAAACTATCAAAGTTATAGCAGTCTCTATTTCTGCAACAGAAGATCGATATCATTCAAAGTCGGATTTCTTATATTTCGGCTAAAATTCTGGCCTCCCGCTGAGGAGCACATAGTATTCCCAACAGAGCAGCCAAGCACCATTCCTTTGGCAGGAAAAAAGAAAAAAGAAAAAGAGCCCGTAAGAAAATTGGCACAGGTTGCCTGTTTATTGTGGGCAGACAAACTGCAAAATGAGGATCCAAATTTTCAAAAATAGACCCACTGCAAGGGCGGGCTGCCTGGCTGCAGTGAGAGCGAAAGTAGAACACAAATGAGCTGCTTGAGAGGCAAAACAGAGCAGAGGATCTCGCCACAGGGATTAAGGAAGTACCACAGGCGCAGACTCAACGATTAGATGTTAAAGAAGGAAGTATGGTTCTGCTGACTGCACTTGCTTTGACTCTGATATCAAACACATTCTAACCTAGAGGGAAAACTCCTGGTGTAATTCCCATGTTAGAAGTTTACAAAACAAGACTCCACTCTATGTTTCAAACAGTTAAACATCTGGTATTTATCACAGTTGAATATAATCACAATTAACGTGCTGGAAGCATTTAAAAACTGATACTGCATGATAAAATACATACCTAACTGTTAACTAACTTCATGTGATAGGTAATAGACCAGCAGTTCCTACCAAATGCCAGGCCCTAGTCTAAGCATTTTACACATATTAATTACTCCTTGGGATAACTAAGGACAGAAATACTGTTATTATCCCATTTTACCATTGAAGAAACTGAGGCACAGAGAGAATTAGTATGTTTCCTGAGGTCCTTGAGCTAGTAAGTACCTCTGAGGGCATGCTTTTTATCACATCTGCCATGTATCAATCATGACCGCTACTATGAAAGAACAATAAGGATCTGAATTTCAGCCGAACAGTATGTTGAGGGTGCAGTAGCCAGATGAAAGCATAAGGATTTGTATTTAAGCAGCTCAGCTATACTCTGCATCACACATTTCCACAAAATTGCATTTAATTTGCATAATGGCACAATGATTGTTTGTAGCATGAAAAATTCACCCACTATGTCTAAGACAATGTAATTGCTGTTTTCTGCCTTTATAAAAATATCACCCTGGTTAAGCAAAAGCTGGAGGATGTCTACGGCTGCAGCCATGGACCTGGGCTCCAAGACAAAAGAAAACAGACATGAGAGAGAGTCTTTTAAGACCAGCTTAAAGGAGGCAAAGATGCAAAACCAGGTACCCTCCTATGTGTAAGAACAACGACCCACAAAGTGAATAGAATCTGGTTTTGTAGCAGTGGATTTGGTCTTCAAATGAAAAAAACAAAAGTAGGGCTGGGGGGAAATTTTAAATAGGTCACAGGTTTGGAGGAACCAGCTTAGCCCATCTATTCCTGGTTCTGTTAGCAGCCTGCATTAATTTCAATATAGTCTGTTAATAATTATATCAAACACCTGTAGGCAAAGCTACTTGCAGCAAATCCAGCAGCAACTTAGAAGACTGTGTTTAAAGTTCTTGTTTCCATAAAAGAATTGTTGGTGGCCATTCCAAGGAGAAGATGGAATTGCTGTCTAGATCCAGTAGCTTTCCATGCGGACTAAGAGCTCAGTATATGTGTGTTGAATTGAGGACCACACAGGACTCACCTAAAACTGGGGATGTATCAACTAAATATAGATATCTCTAGCACCCACAAGCCCAGAAAAGACAGAGCCAGTACCATGACATAGAGTATGATATGTCATTTACTGAACTTAGGTACCTGGCCAACTAAGAAAGCAAAAAATTGAACTTGCCATGACTCCACTGACCAAGCAACAGGTCAGGGGCACATCTTCCAAGGGGAAGAGCCTGCCTTTTTCTAACTGTACCAAGGTGCCATACGGCGTGGGCATTCCTGCAGAGCTAAGAAGGAGCCATAGCAACCCGACCTAAAGTGATGGGAGGCAGAGAGCACCCCATGGAAGCATCAAGGGAGGGGGTCTCGGTGCATATCCAGCATTATTTACATTACCTCTGCATCTGACATTAGCATTTGGATAACTACATTTACTCTGAGAACTCTTCATCTTCTCTAGAGAGGTCTTCCTCATATAGTACCTTTCTTCCAAATCACGCACACACATTCCTTCCAAACAGAGCAAATGCAGACAGAGTACGGAGCATTTCCTTCTAATGATGACGGATAATCACAGCTCTATCCCAGGGCACCATCTGGCAAATTCTGTCGGATGAACGTCCTCCGGACAGAAAGACATAAATCCGTAGT
Organism: Dinomys branickii; assembly: GCA_004027595.1. NCBI lineage: Eukaryota > Metazoa > Chordata > Mammalia > Rodentia > Dinomyidae > Dinomys > Dinomys branickii. The sequence continues at coordinate 63,430 of PVLD010010236.1, forward strand.
AACTGAATTAACTCAAACATGTCAAAGATAGATGGGGAGACAGACCTTTAAGACCAATTTTTCCCTTTGGTTTTAGAGTAAATTGATACCAAACTACTTTTATCTTTTCTAATAGAGGACATTTCATCAATTTATTAATTTAAGTTTTCATGAAAAACAATTACCTCTGAGTGGCATGATTTGAGGAAGATTTCTGTTTTCTTCGCTATATGTTTCTACATTTCTTTCATATTTTTTACAATGATTGTGTCATTTTTACAATCAGAAGACATATATATATCCATAAATATTCAGAATATATGTACACACACACATATATATATACACACATACACATATATGTATTCTTTTTCTTAGCTGCTTCTTAGTTACTCTCTCATCCCTTGAACAGAATACCTGACACCCATAATTTAAAGAAGGAGAGGCATTTTGGCTCACAGTTTCCATGGGTGCATTCCAGGGTTAGCCAACCAAGGTATCAACAGCAGGGTGGAAAGGCCTGCTGCAGAGGAGACATGCTTATGCCATAGTGGCCAGGAAACAAAGAAGGGCGGAGCTAGGGAGGGAGATCCACGCTTCTAGATCATGGTCTCAGCAACCCACTTCCTCCAAGCAGCTCCCGTGTCCTGACATCACATTCAGCTACGTCTCTCCCGTGATCCAATCACTTTCCAAAAGCCCCATCTCTTAAGTGCATGGGAGTTTTGCAGATCATTCTGAATCTAAACCATAACAGCTTGTTTCTTTGTTCCTTCCACTTACAGATGGGGTTGGGTTCATGCAAGAAAGCAGACATACATGTACTACAAAATGTTGGCAGAATTGATCATGAGCTTGGCAAAAATAAAGTCTGGCAGTATAAATGAAGAAAACAAAACTCACTGGATTAAAGGTAGACCAGGCAATGTGCAGTCCAGGTTACACACTATAGGATGATCATACTATACAGGTACAAACTGAAGGCACAGAGTAGAAGAATAAAAGTTAAGGCCCTTGTGGTACAGTTACTACCCATCTCCAAGGGATTAAACCTAAATGGGGAGTTCATTAGATTGTGTGCTTGAAAAATGCAGGGAGAGCTCCAGCTCCAGATGGGCTGGATGATGCTAAAGGACCCCTGTGGTCCTACCCATGAGTTGTGCTGCTTCCATGTGGGTTTCATTCATACAGTCAATAGCCTTTTGGCCTTCATCAAATCCAGCAGAGAAAGTTGACTCTGATTTGCCTGGCTTGCATCGCTAACTTACTTCTCAACCAATCACAAAGCCAAGGTAACAGACTATGGTAATTACCTAGGTGTCCTTTCCAGGGGAAAAGTGCTTGTGACAGGTTAAGAAGGACAGATGCTGCTCAGGCAAAAAGGATGGATGTCTCTAGCAGGAGGAAAAAATCAAGGAGTAGGCAAGAAGAAGTGGTAAGAGCATGTGGAGGTCACGCATAGGAACAAAGTGAGGGAATCCCAGGAAATTTCTACAAATAAGGGCAAAGGGTCTGTGGTGTGGCTTATTACCTATCAGTAACTAGCACTGCATGAGTCGGAATGGTTGAAAGGTACATGATTTTAAGCTGGCTGTGGGTCAGAGTTACTCTGTCCAAAGTTCTGACAGTGTTTTCCTGAGTTTCATCCATTTCCCCTCTATAATTAGAGTTGTGCAGTGAAAGTCAGGAGAGTGAGAAATAATGAGGAGATCTGACATAAGATATTAAATCTCCCTGAGCCTCGGTGGCCTAATTATCAAAGAAGGGGTTAAATTACAAAGCAGCTAGGACCCTAGGTGTCTGTCCCTCCGTTCCCAAATAACCGCAAATTAGTTATGACACCGAGGCAAAGGAAGGCTGAGTCTAAGAAATATCGTTGTGTGTGTGGAAGCATTTTGTAAATTACAAAGAACCATGCTAATTCACGGTGCTGTTATTTTTAAAGTTAATGGATGGAGAGATAAAGAGCAGGACAATGCAAAGTAAGGTTACTCTACTGAAGCAGAAGGGTTTGGGGCGGAGCTCTGCGGCAGACCACTTGCCTGGCACACCTGAGGCCCTGGGTTCAGTCCCTTGCACTGGAAAAAAAAGTTGAGATATAAATTTAAAAAGGAAAACCAATAGGACAGGATAAAAATTGTGTGTGTGTGTGTGTGTGTGTGTGTGTGTGTGTACAAGCTTTTCCCTGAGTTGAATTAGAAGTCACCGGCACCATGTCCATGCCCTGGCCCCCATCTGCCCTTCGTTAGGGTCTGGCACGCACCACCTACTAGTCCATGCCAAAAGTCATCAGTAACCACTCACACCACCAAATTTCGGGGACATCTGTCAGCTGGCACCTTCATCACTGCTGTCCTTGTGCCCTGCTACACTGACTCTTGTGACTCTGTCACCTCACCAGTCTCTTGCCTTAATGTTCATTTCTGGATTCCTCTTCCCTTGCTTTCCCTACTGAAATGTCCATATTTCCCAGAGTTCTTTACTCCTCGGACACTGTCCATCACTCTCATCGTTTTCACCACCTATTCCCAGCCATGACCGGGCCTCGGAGCTTCAGCCCACGGGACAGCCCTCAAACGACTCCTCTGCGTGTCATTCTGAAACGGGCATCGTCAGCTCCTCTCCCCACACCAGTTTCTTATTCTTCCTGTTTGCCATCTCAGGCCACCGGGAAGGCCAGAAGCCTACACATTCGCTCTCCCTCCTCTCCTCCACCACTCCTCACTTCACCGTGGCTCTGGGCTTAGTTTCTTCACCAGATTCCCAACCCCCCTAAAGACTGAATTCATACCTCATGTTCTCCGAGATAGCTTCCCAGAAGCCACAGGTGGAGGAGAGCTCATTAGTGCCTGGAGCCCAATTCTGCCTCATTATCCTTTACCAACGCCACTGAAGCAGCAGTCTGTGCTCTGAACTCCCTCCCACCTTCACAGCCCCTGCACTCTGAGTTTCTCACGGACGCGAGCTGTTTGTTGGGTTTTGTACCTGCTATGTCCAGCGTACTGCCTGGCACACAGATGTTTAGTTTACCGAACTAAACCAATGCTCACCAGCTGGCTAAATGATAACATTCTTCTTACGGTAAGATATTAAGTGTCAGTATAGATGATTTAATATAGTCACCTAGAAGTGAGAGAATCAAGAGGGGGAATTTCATGTATGAAAACTAGGATGGAGAGGACAGTGTCGATTCTGTGTTTACTTTAGAGTATTTCTTTTAAGAAATATGCACATCAGGGGCTGGGGATATAGCTCAGTGGAATAAGCGCTTGCCCAGCAAGCGCAGGGTCCTGAGTTCGATCCCCAGTACCGCAAAAAAAAAAAAAAGAAAAGAAATATGCACATCAGGTTTTTAACAAGTGCTCATGTTAAAAGTCTTAAATAGGGGTTGTTCTTTTACTATATAGAAACTGGTCAAATTAAAATCTATATAATTTTAACATTCTTTTGCTTAATTTTTTGGGAAACATTCATTTACAAGATACATGTTTCCAGTTTTTTAAAAATAAAAAATGGTCAGGGGATAAATTTTCAAGACTCCATGCCTGGTGCTGTATCTCAGGGTACAGAGCTTGCCTAGCATGCACAAGGCCCTAGGTTAGAAAAAAAGGGGTTCTACATACCAGAAATGTAGTAAGGAATTTAAACATACTATGCAGTATGCTGTCTCTAATAAACATAGCATCATTTACAATTATTTGATAGGTGAAGTGTTATATATATACATCCCATTTTGGAGACTGATTAGAAATCATAAGACCAGCCTTGCACAGAAAATGGCAGAAACACACCATGATGATTGATTTGTTCAGTATTTAAACATAAAATCCAGACAAGAAAGACCTTAGTTGACTTAAAAATCATAACTTGGCTTAACTTCATTTGCTTCATAAAGCGTAAGTGCTACATAGAGCCCTTCGCCAGAAAGCAATGGTTTTTCTTCTTTTCTTCATTGTAAAATCAGTGATAGGGACCTCATTTATCAGGAGCAGTCTGAGATCATCCATAATACAGTGGGAGCAGCAGGGCAGGAACAGATTTTAGGAATCCAAGTGATATAAATCCAGCTTTGAGAATGGAAATCACATGGATCTGACATTTATTCACTTGCACGAACAATTTGTCTCCAGTTGTTTTTTTTTAAGATTTGAATCCCATTATGCACGCTGTCATAATTAAAATATAATCTCTGGTTTGAAATGTAACATGATAAAAGTACCACAGTGTCCACGACTAAGGGGATTGATCATCTTCAAAACATTCTTAGTGCGCTTTTTGCCAGGGGGCAGGAGCGCTGTTTCATTTGTTCATTATATCGGCTCTGAAGCAGATAGAAAGCAGATACACTGCAGGGAAGACTATCATCACAGGGAGAAAGGGAGAGAAACTAAACGACCATTATTCACGGGACTGACGAAATTGTGGTGCATCCGTACATCATCCAGACAGCAGCCGAGGTGGGACTGTCATTTGAGAAATTATAAAATTGGATCCATATCCCTTCTTGTGGGGAAAGAGAAGCCCAACAGGGGTTCCTGGGCGTCCCGGTTCCTCTAGGCCCTGCCCCCAGCGCGCCTGGCTGCCTTCCCCTTCCCGTCTCCTGCTGCTGTTATGGTGTCGTGCCTGTTGACCCCATGTCTTTGCTTTGATTTCCACCCATAGACTCACACCGCTCCTCGTATGCAGTCCAGTGGACCAGGGATTTGGGGATATCAGCATGGGAGAGAGAGAGAGAGAGACCTCCCATTACTAGAACAACTAAGTCATTTGTGCTCCCCCCACATCAAAGACGGGAATTTCTCTTCTGCCTCAGCTTCCCACACTGGTGAGGCCTGGATTTCTTCAAAATCTTGTCCCTTTCTTACAGCGCTCAGCAGAGTAGACATCTCCGAGTTACTTTCAGCCCACTCTGGTCACACTTCCTTTTCACAGCCAAAACGGCTCACTAAGGCTAATCAAAAGGGCGCCTCACCCAAAGAGCAGCCTGCTGGGGTCAGTCGTGAAAACAGGTCTCCTTTTCCCCTGTGGCCCAGAAGGGATAGCTGTAATTGCTAAGACAATGTCCTGCCACTACCGTTACCTAGAAAAATATATGCACCAATCTCTTAATGTTGGTTTCCCTCTAAGAGGAAAACTTCCTTTTAACTTTTCTCAGCACTAGGGATTGAACCTAGGGCCTTCTCATGGAGCTACATCCCTAGCCTTTTTAAAAATTTAATTTAATTTAATTTTTATTTTATTTTAAGACAAGGTCTCACTAAATCACTGTGTTGCCCATACTGGGCTCAAACTTCCTTCCTTTCTTTCTTTCTTTCTTTGTTTCTTTCTCTCTCCCTCTCTCTCTCTCTCTCTCCCTCTTTCTGTCTCTCTCTCTGCCTCTGTCTCTCTTTTTGAGACAGGGTCTTGCTATGTAGCCCAGGCTGGCCTTGATTACTCACAGCAATCCTCCTGCCTCAGCCTCCTGGGTACTGAGGTTACAGGCATGTACCACCACCCCCCAGCTACTTTTAACTTTTTGTACTTTTTTTTAAACACACACCATAAATAGTTCTGTCATCAAAAGAAATATTTTGGAATAAAGGATTAATACCAAAAAAATGAGCTCATGTTGCAGCTGAAAGGACTTCACTTACGCACAAGTTTTTCAACGGTAGAGGCTGCTCGACATCCATGAAGTCTCTTCCACAGTTCTCACCCTCTCACCAACATATGCCAAGAACATTTTGTGTATATAAAAACCAAAGAAGAGAATTGCCCCCTAGTGCCTTCAAATCTGCACAGCTCTCTTAGGTTTTGTGAGTCTTGTTCATAGTGAGCGATGAGGAAACTGCAGTCACATGTAAGAATCAAATCTGGCCTGAGCAGAGAGATCTGTCCTCACGAGGGAGGAGAGAAGGACAAGGCAATGAGCAGGAAATGAGAGGGACTGGCCGTGGATGCCTCCACACCAGGCTAGACGTCAGTCCTGGGCATGTCTGTGAGATCTTATGGAGGAGACCAGCATTTGAATATGGAGATTGTGTACAACACCCTCCCCAGTGTTGGGGTGCAGCACCTGTTATCTAGAGGGCCTGCAAAGAGACGAAAGGCAGAGAGCATTGAATTCTCTCTCCCTGACCATGTGAGCTGGGATAATGGTTTTCTCCTTTCCTTGGTGCTCTCCGTTCTCAGCATAAAACGCAGGCTGCTACCTACACCATTAGCTCGGAGCTCTCAGCCCTTGAACTGCACCACTGGCTTCCTTCAGCTTGAGCAAGGTAGATCCTGGGACTTCGCACCCCGCATGACAGCGTAAGTGATTACTTTAGCATATATATTCTGTCAGTTCTGCTTCTCTGGAAAGCCTAGGCTGGTATCTGGGCTTTTGAATAAAATTAGGTTAAAGACATGAAAATAGGAAGAATAAAGACATCCTTAAGAATGAGTACACAAGAACTGGGCGTGGTGGCACATGCCTGTAATCCCAGCACTTGGGAGGCTGAGGCAGGAGGATCATTGCAAGTTTGAGGCCAGGCTGGGCTACAAAGTGAGCTCAAGGCCAGGCTGAACTGCATAGTGAGACCCTTTCTCAAAAAGACCAAAAAACAAAACAAAAGGAATGAGTATACAATGGTAACATACATTCTTCCATTCATGAAGTACCTCCACTGCACCAGGCATGTTCCAGGGGCCAGGGGCCAGCAGTGAAAAGATAACCAAGGGCCCTGCTCTCATGGAGCATAGGCAGGTGGACAAATGGTAAACGAGGAAATGTATGAATGAACAAGACCATTGCAGCTGACCCACTATAATCTCTAGCTAGACTTTAAGAACAGGTCACAGTTGTGAATAGGACTTTTACAGAACTCCAAGCAAAATTCTGTCATTAGCAAATAAAAAGTAGCAAAAAAAAAAAAAAAGGCGGGGAGGGGGAGAGAAGGAGAGAACCTGTGACCCTTTGTGAGGATAGATTATTTCCAAAAACACTTGCTAGGCAGCCAATCTAGTTCAAGCCATATATGCAATTAAATATTTCTAGTGGTTTTCATTACCCACTTTAAAAAGGTGAAATTAATTTTAGCCCATAAAGTTTAATTCAGCAGACTCAAAATATGGTCATTTCAATATATAATCAATATTTTAAAATTATTAAGGTAAATTACACTCTATTCTTCAAATTACACCTTCGGAATCCACTGGGCGGGCACACTTCCAGCACATTTCAACTGAGACCAGTCACAAGTCAAATGCTCAGTTGCCACTCATGGCTACTGATTACTATACTGGACAGAAATGGTCAAGGCTAGAAATAAAGCCTTTTATGCTACAGATCAACTTTAGGCTCAGGACACTTGTACATTCTATTCTTAGGAATGGATTTATTAAAAACAAACATCAACTGAAAGAATTTGGTGTAAAGTGCAAAGCTATATAAAGTGGTATGTACTGAAAAAGAAAAGGACTTTAAAAATTAAGCATCTGTGTAGATTTTCTGAAGTCCTCAGACTCATTTTTCAAAGTCAAAAATAAATGATGTAATCAGTCTAGTGTCATGAACCCAAACCTCCCAACAAATACTTTGGAGTTCATGCAGTCCTGGACATTCTTTTTATAGATGAGAAAGAACGCCTGCCAACGCTGGCTCCCAGCAGCCGACTTCTGTCTCACATGACAGCCGGTCAAGTGTTGATGAGCTGACACAGATACACTGTTCCCTGTACCCTCCACTGAGTCACCGCCGCCTCGCAGAATCTAAATGCAGCTTTGCGGAATAACCACAGGCGGGTAAGTGTGCCCGGTGGGAATTTAACACAGATGAAAAATTTGCCAAAACACATCTAATAAACCTGAGATCCAAGAACAAAAAAAAGGAGACTAAAATCTGATATTTAGAAATTATGATAATCAAATGCAGAAAGGAGAGTGGGTAAGAATATCTGAAAAATAATACTACACTCTTCAGAATGATCAAGAAAAAAGTACTCCAGCTCAGTGCTGTGGTTTCCAATCTCCACTCCGGTGAAGGAAGTAATGGCTGGCACATAAAATGGCCACACAAGAGATGCAGTGGACGCCAGGTTCTACTGAAGATCCCGGAATAAATGGCGCTCATCTAGAACTCCAAGCAAAAGGCAAATGATTAAGATAAATTAGAAATGGAAAAAATACAACCAAAACAAAACTATCACCAAAAGTAAAATTCTATAAAGAATTTAAAAAGCAAATGGCGTAACAGCCAAAGCAACCTTGGCTTTTCATATAGTGGAACGGAAGTATCAATTTTGTTAATCACAGGAAAGCAACTGTAGGCCACCTTCTCCTTTAATATTTAAGATAACAGAAAGCTGAGGGGCTGGGGAGATGGCCTAAGTTCTACATGGTTACGGGGAGAAAGGATGTGTTTGAGTTTCTTATGGGAAATTTCATTAAATGCAGTTTATGGAGACTTTCATTTTCAGTGAAGTAAATTAAATATCACATTGTCTCTTGTGTGAAAGAAAAGGAAGGAAGGGAGGGAGGAAGGGAAGG